>APFE030800408.1:0-27725 GCA_000404065.3 Pinus taeda
CATTATTACATTATTCCCTTGGCTACCACCCTCTATACCCCATACTATCCCCCCTGGGTATACTACATTTTGGGCTACCCCCTAATCAGGTTCAGTAAAACCTAGGTTCCATTTCTTCTAAGATGACACATATCACATTTCTACAAAATGTGCTAATGGGTGTGAAGGGAAATGAAAACACTAAATAGATCCCACAACAAATGTCTAATCATGCGACCTAACTTCCATCCTATTCTATGGGCCCTAATTCTAACTTTGCTACATTTTCCAATCTCCTCTATCCCAATGGTATCCAACCAAATTCTTATAATAATATATTCAAGACTCATGCTAACATTTCCAATGACATATTTAAGAAATTCAAGATGGATCCTTATTCATTATTGTTCAATGATTATGGAACACTAAAGAACTCAACAATGAAGCAATGAGGTTCAAGCCACTTGATTAGCACTAGCAGTGGCTATCAACACATAAATCAAGATAATATGGAGCCAAAGTATGGAGCCCCTTAGCAGAATAAAATGTAGAATCAACCCATGGTGAGCCTGTCATAGGAAATGGGCATGAGCATTGAAATAATCATAGATATGTCATCTGTAGTTTTCAGTTAACTAAACTAGCAATATCATGAAGAGACTCCACAAATGGACTCCCTATGGAATTCATTTTCATGAAAAGGGTCTAGAAAAATACAATGTTTTTTTTTATAGAACAATTTGTATATAAAAGAATCCTTTGTATGAAGGTTTCAAAAATCCAATGGCAGTACTTTTGCCCCATAATAAGGTTTAGCAAATCCTGGGTTCTATTTCTTTTGACATGCTAGATTTCACATTTCTACAAAATATGCTAATGAGTGTGAATGCCAACAATAACCCTACACAACTACCACAACAAATGTCTAACCATGCTACTCAACTTCCATAATATTCTGTGGGCCCTAATTCCAACTTCCCTATGTTTTCCAATCTCCTCTATTCCAGTGGTATTCAACCAAATTATTATAATAATATCTTCAAGACTCATGCTAGCATTTCCAATGACATATTTAAGTAATGCAAGATGGATCCTTCTTGATTTTTTTTCAATTCTTATCGAACAGTCAAGAACTCAAAAATGTAGCAGCGAGGTTCAAGCCACTAGATTAGCACTAGCAGTGACTATCAAAATAGAAATCAAGATAATTTGCAGCCAAAGTATGGAGTCCCTTAGAAACAGAAAATGTAGAATCAACCCATGGCAATCCTCTCAATGGAAACTAGCATGAGCACTAAAATCAACAGGTATATGTCATCTGTAGCTTCCAGTCAATTGAGCCACCCATGTCATGAAGAGAATTCAGATGTGGACTCCCTATGGAATTCATTTTCATGAAAAGGGTCCAACAACACACAATGTTGTTTCTTCTAGAAGAATCTGTATATGAAAAACCCTTTGTACGAAGGTTTCAAAAATCTAATGGCCCTACTTCTAATGAACATATGTATGACACCACTCAACTGATTTAAATATTACCCCCATGGTCCCACCCATTTAACAAATATAATTATATTTAGGTCCTGCACATATTTTCTCACTGAAAATTAGTGTTCAGGTTTGGTGATTGTGAAATTCTTATGTTGTATCCATTGTATTGATTGATAGATACACAACATCAGTTGTAATTATATAGAATATGCTATGAGTATATACTATTTCTCCTCTTATTTGTATCAATCATTGACCCTTTCAGAATTTTTTTTTTGCTTTGGGTAAATAAAAACTACCTCACTTGCATGGTCTATAATATGTATATGACTTAAATTGATATCCAGATTAATATGAATTCCATTGATTGCAATCATATTACTTTACTAGTTTGATTGTTTTCTAAGATGGGTGTTGTATGGAACTAATGAGACTTGAGGCAATTGAAGATTGGTTGTGTTGAGATTCGGATTTTTGTAGAGGATTTGCATTTGGATGAGACTTAAATACAAGTGAGTTGTATGTAATTTCAAAAATAGGATTTTGTCCCTATAGCTAGTTTAATTGTGGTTGAGTCCAAGGTTTGTGTAATAGGATATTATTTGGTTACATTTCTCAATCGCATATGTGTAAGAGTAATTCATTTGCTAATGCAACCATTGATGTGGTAGTATCCTTCTCTTTGTCAAAAAATAATTTAGTATTTAACTGGTGATCTTATGTTGATTTTTATACATTCTTTCTTTTAATCTAGAAGCCGGAGAACCCACATTAATAACCATTTTTCATCAACGTTTCAAATCCCAACAGGGATCCATCATCAGGACATTCTTGAATGATGATAGTAGAAGAGGTTTAATGAGGATATTGAAATAGTTTATAATAGTATGAATATTTAAGAAATTGAAGGTCTCTAGCTCTTCTCTCTATCTTCACCCTAAATTTTTCGAGTAAAATGATTTCACTCCATGTATCCCCTCTACATAGGGAAATGATTCTAGATTTAAGACATCTATGGCTTATATCTTTTAATTTTTAAGCTGGAGAACCCACAGTAATAACCATTTTTCATCAACGTTTCAAACCCCAACAGGGATCCATCAGATGGGATTTGAAACATTGATGAAAAATGGTTATTACTATGGGTTCTCCGGCTTCTAAATTAAAAGATATAAACCATAGATGTCTTAAATCTAGAATCATTTTCTTATGCAGAGGGGATACATGGAGTGAAATCATTTACTCGAAAAATTTAGAGTGAAGATAGCAAGAAGAGATACAGACCTTCAATTTCTTAAGAATTCATAATATTATAAACTATTTAAATATCCTCATTAAAGCTCTTCTACTATCATCATTGAAGAATGTCCTGATGATGGATCCCTGTTGAGATTTGAAACGTTGATGAAAAATGGTTATCACTATGGGTTCTCTAGCTTCTAAATTAACAGATATAAACCACAAATGTCTTAAATATAGTCTTTCTTTCAGAATGTGGTAGTTTACCTCTTTAAGTTTCCATTTCTTCATTTTATATGTTTAGAACTTTGGACTCTTCATTTCTAGAACATATTAAATTGTGTTATTTAATATTTTCATGCATGGCCAAGTGTGGTCTGCCTGAGTATTATGGACGGATCATATGTATTTGCCAACTATGCAATATTATGTTTTCTCTTTTTGAATGTATCTTATAAGTTTTAATAATATGAAATTTGGATGTCTTAAAAAACTAGTCTCTATACCCTTGGAGAACTATATAATGGTGTTGTTAGGAAGATGAAGATTTCAAGGGATGTGTTGAATGGCAATAGGTGGATATTTTCTCTCTCTTTCATTAGTAGTAAGTTGTATACATTTTCGTATTATTTTGTTATAAGAAATGACATTTCCCTTTATGCATGTAGCAGGATGGTGACCATTCAAGGGTTTTGAGTATAGAAATAAAACCAGGATGGAAGAAAGAGACTAAGATAACCATTCCAGAGAAGGTGATTGAGAGATTATGAGTTCTGGTTGTTGATCATGTATTTGTGATTAATGAGGCATCACATGATTTGTTCAAATGAGAAGGAAATGACTTGGCGCTTTTGTAGACGACAAGCTTGGTTGAAACTCTGATAGGATTTTGTATCACATTTCAACATTGAGGGAAGACACTAAATCTTATTTTCAATGAAATTATATACTATATGTATGAAAAGATTAATCCCAAGGAGGGGATTCCCATTGCAAAGGAGCATAATAGGAAAGGAAATTTTAGAATCAAGTTTGAGATTAGATTTCCCTCCAAACTCAGTCCTGAGCAGAAGGCTAAAATGAAGATAATTCTGGGAGGCCATGCTTGACATTGATGTTTCTACTTGTGCCTCCCTTATTTTAGATACTTAACAAGGCTGGAATAGATATAACAAAAATACTTGATCGTAGTTACGAGTTCCTCCACCAAATTATGAATGTTACCATTTGTATATCTTCTCAATGAGCTAAAATAAGTGGTGAGAGTTATATCTACCTTTTAGATTGATTCCTACCATCTATTGAATGCATTCCTTTTATGTGTTGATTTTGTACAAATTTTTGTATTGCCTAGTTTTTTTGCCAATTTTTAGCCTTGGCTTTCTTGGCATGTCCATATACTATATCCTAAATACCACTATATTGTAATGCCATTGTGTGTACCTGCAGATTATGCCAATTCTTATGAAACTTCCTTATTCTTTAACTTCACTGGAGTACAAATGATGCAAGCAGTTCCAAGCTGATGATATGATTTACAAAACTTAGCACTTGCCAGTTACAATGCATATTAATTGTATGATGACTACTGGACTTGCAGTTGTGTCGGAAAGGGCTATTGTTCTTAATAAACTGAGGAATATATTGCAACTTGCAACATTGTAAAGACATCAACAACCAATATTATGTTGTCTTGGAATTAACTTTTCCATAATGTTTCTCTTGCACAATCTTAGATTAATCAAAAATTATTTTTATCTATGAAATGGGTGGTTTCCCCTTACCCTCCAACAATGGAAATGAGGCGGTGAATGAAATTTCAAAGAAACTTTTTTTTTTTATGTTTTCTAACGATAAAAAATCCATTGTCTATTATTTTATATTCCCAAAGTTGCCTCACAACTCCGAATAATTCATCTCCTCTCTATTCAATGATTTCCTTTTTGGTAGAAGGCTCACCCCTAGAGATCTAGATCACCTTTTCCAAAGGTCTTCCAAAGGAAAACATTGATTCATAGTTGGGTTCCTATTAAAATGAAGGGTTTCTTAAAAGAAAATATGTTTACCATCTCAGTGCTTTTACCAATTATCTTAAGCTCTACCCCATGTATGATATGTGATGAAACAAAGTTCTATGTGAATCTTCTTGGGAGAAGAGGAATGAGTGTACATGAACCACATCTTTCCTTACAATTTATAAATAATGATAAATACTAAGTAGATAAGTGCAAGTACCCTTAATTTCCTTAAATGTACTTCTATATCATGTGAGCTAACTTGTTACAGGTCTAAGTAATTTGTTTATTGGAAAGCACATGAATTGCTAGATAAACATAATAAATGCACAATTGCAAGTATGATATACAATAGATCTCATTTGCATTAGTCACATAGCGGAGGGATAAGCTACATAGGAGTAAAAGGGAAAACTATTTTTAGACACAAATGATTATGTATTGCATGATTTTCCAAGCCATTTGAGTAGCTATTACCTAACAAAATGATTATTTAATTACAACGTTTATTGTCTATCATTACTTATGTGGATCACCTGTCAACAAGGAGGCATCAATGATACTTGCCTAATTCTGCAGGTGGAAGTACTATACTGAACTTTTTGTGTTAGTTGGATGATGTAGGACAACACGAGCATATACAGGAATGAATATTTCTCTCTAGAATTTGAAAATTGTTTCTCAAATGAAGGCAATTCCAGTGTTTGTTTTATTAGATTGATGTACCGCTAGAATTAGAAGTGACAATATATTGAGAAGTCGTAATTTCAAACCATGAAAGTTATATTGAAGCTCATCCTAAATTTCAATTTTAGCATTTATTTTTCAATATTATGTCTAAATGAGTACATTTTAAGTCATATACAATGATTTGTTACAATTGTATATGTTATGTCCCTATACTACGAGAGTAGCCCCTTATTGTTATTAGTGCAACCTCCTTATTGTATTGGTGTACCCATGTAGTCCCCATATTATTATTATTGTGCCACATAGAAGCCCACTATTGTTATTGTTGTGCCCTTATAATATTATTGTTATGTCGACTCTATTTATATAGTGACCCCTTAGACTCCTATATATGGAAAGGAGGCATTTCTATTTGTATCATCCGAGAATTGTTCATTTCTGTAATGTAAAGGAGGTTTCCCCCTTGCAGAGGCTTAATTTGAAGTCGTTTATGTATATTTTCTTCTATTTTGTGAGCTAGTTGCATAACATTTGGTATACACAAACATCCAGAATTGCTCAAGTGTTGACGACAACACTTTTTGAAGGGGAGGGGCATGTTAGTTCCCTATACTACTAGTGTATCCCATTATTATTATTAGTGTAACGCCCTTATTGTATTGTTGTGCCCATGTAGTTCCCATATTGTTATTATTGTGCCCCACAGAAGCCCACTATTGTTATTGTTGTGCCCTTATAATATTATTGTTATGTCGATTCTGATTATATTGTGACCCCTTAGACTCCTATATATAGAAAGAGGGTGTTGTCATTTGTATCATCCAATAATTGTTTATTTGTGTAATGTAAAGGAGGTTTCCCCATGGAAGAGACTTTCTTTGAAGTCGTTGATCTATATTTTCTTCTATTTTGTGAGTTGGTTGCTGAACAGTATATAACCCCAAATAAGGTTACAAAATGAAAATGACCTTATTATACATTCAAAGATAAACCCATTTACAACTCTTGCCAAATTCTACTGTGTATAGTTCTTGATAAAGTCTAGAATTGAAATTTGGTAGAGCAAGATTTGAAAATTTGTTCAAGTTTCAGCGATACCAATAATCGCAGAGATGGAAAGCTTGAATAAGTTCCTCTAAATATAAGTTATATGTTCTTGCAATGATTAAATTATCCTTTAGAGCTGTTAGAGCTTTAGGAAATGAAGGTGCTCTTGGGCAGGGTGCTTAAAGAAAATTATGAGGATTGCAATTAAATCATTCCATACCTCAATACCTCAAGGAAATCCAAAATGTCCAACACCACCAACACTCCCACTTGGTCAACCTTGACGCCCCTAGCAGATATAGAAGGTCACCTCTAGTATGGCCTCAAATCTCCACTTAGCACAAGTGCTCACTACCTGCCCAAGTCACACCCTCTCATAAATGATGCCTTTTTAGTCTTCTTAACTCTTGTTTTGGTTTTTAGCAAATTATTTTCTTTCTAGTAAATGTATGGTCAACTAATTAAAATAGAGGTAGTAATTTTGATATTAACTTAAAAAAAATTATTTATAAATAAACTAGTTAGAAAAAATCGATTATTTAAATATAAATTGACTAGCCTCATTATCATCATTATAATTTCCCTTGCGACAAATCACAATAGTAACTAAAAAGATGTAAATATAAATTTCATATCAACATAATTTGGAGAAATTAAAAAACAAATGAAAATAAGTTTATTTAAAGAAGTTAAAAAAACAATTAAAATAAATAAACTTAAGTTCATATATATATATATAAACTTAAATACATATTATTTTCCATTAAGTGACGTTCATTAACAGTAAGAGCCATTTAGATATTTTGCACAGTTCCAAAGTATTGGGTAATAGAGGCATGACGTCCCTCTCCATCGTCAAATGTCTCTAAATTGTAGTGACCATGACTAATGGTAGTGTCCATTCACCATTAGAGGCCTGTCTTGCACGTTTCCCATGACCGGCTGTTTAGAAGATACAAGTCCTTGCGAATTTGCGATGACTTAAGTTCATATATATATACAAATAAATAAACTTAAATACTTATTATTTTTCATAAAGTGACATTCATTAATAGTAAGAGCGATTTTATCAGAGAGAAAGTAGGGATTCAAACACACAGTACAACATTAGAACTCAACAACTTGTTTCCATTTATCACTGATTTAACAGATATTTATACATGACAGAGAAAGTTCTGGAAATTGATTGGGGCAGTGACTTTTTCAGGAAACTTTGCCCATTATCAATAAATTCTAAAACCTGCATTTAAAACTTCTGTTAAATTCTAACAGTATGTAGTTGGAATTAATTCCTTCCAACCATATTTTACATGGTTCCAAAGCATTGAAAAATAAAAAAATTCTAAGGGTAGGTAGTTGGAATTAATTCGTTCCAACCATATTTTGCAGGTTTCCAAAGCATTGAAAAATAGAGGCATGCCGTCCCTCTCCACCGTCAAATGCCTCCAAATGGTTGTGACCATGACTAATCGTAAGATCCATTCAACATTGGAGGCGTGTCTTGCACGTTTCCCATGACCAGCTGTTTAGAAGATACAGGTCCTTGCGAATTGTTGATATCCATGAAGGCACAAGTTTCTCGATTTATTATGTTACTATTTACATAATTTTGTATATAATTTCTTTTTATTACGTCAGTCCACTGCCGTATTTTTGGGTTCAATCTCTCAGGAATGATACACGATTTTTCCTTCACATGGTTTGGATGAGACGTATGTCCTAAGCGTGTCTATGCTCCCAAGGCGTCGTCTTCTGTTTCTTTCTAACGTACCTTATCATTTCACCACACTTTATGTCAAAATCAAATTTCAAAACTCAAATTATTTGTTTTCATCGAGAAATGTTTATCCTAAAAAATGGATAAGGGTCCTCTATGTAATTTGAGTGATAGTTCTTACCTTCATGGAATGTAACATCTCCTTCCACTAATAACGCTACCAAAAAAATGACAATTCACTCAAATGTTACTTTAAAGAGTGAAAGTAACAAATCATTATCAATTCCATTTTACTTCCACTATCACAACTTAGCACCATGATGTTCTCATGGTTAAGATATGTTTCTCGTTCTTGAACTATGTTGTGTGGGTTTAGTTTTTATATATGTGTATGTTGGAGAAGTTTCGTTTATATATATATATATAGGCCTTATGACTTAAGAGTTCTTTGTTGTATATGATTTATATTGAGTGTAGTTACATGTAGGGCTCTGACCTTTACAGATTATGGTATGTATTAAATGAAGTCTAGAAACTTTTCCATACCCATCGTGGATTTTTGATTTAATATTATTATTTTCTTATTTTAAATATTCCTTCCTCCAACAATTCTATAGATGCATGTTAATTGTTATGAAATATTATATCTTCATGAGTTTGTAAAGTTCCTTTTGAAACATTCTCGACTCTTACAGTTGCCTTGCAAGACAACCCTTTGGGGTTCACTCCATTTTGGGATTGAATTTGTGATATGGATCAACTGTGTAGATTCTAGGTCACTAAACTCTATAGTTGAGATGAGAACTAAGCGGTTATGGAGGTCACTACCCTCCCTCACACTATGTCGCTCCCCCTCAGTTTAGCCTCTCACCCAGTAAGGGATTTTCTCTGTAAGAGAATGGACCTTATCACTTTCTGGTTTGAACACTAATATTTGTTAGGTAATTTTGAACCCGTTTACTTTCAATTGTTTAGAATGGTGTTCCTAATTGTTTCTTTTCCCTTCAGCTCAAGGAAATGAGGGCATGTTGTAGGTCGAAGCACTTAATATTTTAACAACACGGGATGTTCAGTGGTTATATCTCGAAATTTGGTGCCTAAAGAAGAAACCCTTCTCATTCCTCACAAGGAAATGGTAATATATTTTTATTAACTTCTAGTTTGAGTGTTTTCTCCTTTAAATTGCTAATTCCAGTGTTTTAGCATTAATTTTTCTAAGTATTTCTCATGTGCATAGGCTGCAAGGTTGTGACTACTTCCAAAGGGTTATATATAGGTTAATATTCAATACCCTGGTTCTATTCTTATTTCTTTTAGGATTATTCCATCTCGGTCATAATTCTTTGTTGACTAACTTCTTGTTTTGGAATTCACAACTTGGGATTCCATCTGTTTCCATATACAAAATTTGGCTCAGGGCAACTTCAATCTCGCTATGACTATCAGGTTTCTATAATAATACTCCTTTTGTGGTTTTGGTTACTCCAAGTCATCAAAAAGCTACAAATAATTTAGTGTAGGGTTTATATGTTGAGGTTATGCTGGCCTTCGACCATGGATTCCACTGTGGACTTTATATAATGTATTTGGGTGTCATACATGTGGCCTTGAACCCTCATTTGGACAAAAACCGGTTGACATTATAAAGATTTACATGATATTATTGAATTAAATTTATTTATCATTGGTGTCAACACATAATTATGATACAATGGTTCTATCTCACCAGTTTCCTCCACTTGTTCGACAATTAAGACTTGCAGCATTTAGTCATATTGTTAATGAATTTTCTCTTGGTCTTAGAGTTTTAGGGGATTTTATTATTGTCAATTTCTCTACTTGGCATTGTCTTGTTTACCTTCATGAACATAATGGATTTGTTCGTTAGCCAAATGTAAAATCACATTCTTTTTTCTTCCTTTTCTGTTAACCATAATAACTTAGGGTTTATATTTTCTTTTCCATCCTTTGATGGTTGAGTACCAATTCCTGGCTAGTTGCAAACATGTACTCTTGACTGGCAACTTTTATATAGTTAAAGGTATGATCTTGATACTTAAGACGTTTGGCCTCTATTGCAAGTTTTTAAATAGTTGTGTTTAATTAATGAAATATTCTATAGCTTCATTATGTACAACGTGTAACACTTGGTTTCCTTTCTTACAATTATTAATTATTAAATACTTTAACCTAGTTTTCACTAACCATAGAAGGGCTTTGTTTATATGTCATTTCTAGTTTTTCAATTATCAAATTTGAATTCAATCTCGGTGCAACACTTTTCTTTAAATTTGTAGTTTTTTTTCTTTTAACAATAACATAACAAAACTCATATTCAACCCTATTATGTGGACTTATCCCTCTTGCAAATAAGAGCGATCTTCCTAGACTCTAGAGAAATCTAGTAACAAACAATCAGGAATTGTTACCATTCTCTAAACTATGATTGGCTGAAACAAATACTATGATAGAGACTACTTACCATTTAATCAAAATGATTGATGAAGTCCACTTCAGAGCTTTCAATCATCCACTCCTCCTTGATACTTTAGAGATCTTCCCATCACTTCCCACAACTTCTCCATGTTGTCCTAGAGAAGATCTGCATAAATAAAAACATACACGAGATCAAATCATATAGTATATAGCAAAAGAGGTAAACGAACTAATTAATCCAATCATGTATCATAAATTGATTAATATTCAATCATAATCTATGTAGCTAATTAAGAAATCCTTCAAATTGTTTCTACAAAGATGTAATTGAGAAAGAAAAATTCCCTTTATAATAATAAAATTGAGAATAGTTTTAAAACCATGAGGCCTTGATGTTGCAGGTGCCTTCCCACGATCTCTAGCCCTCTCCTGAAATGAATAGACTTCCAAACTTATTCTTGTAGCATAAACCTACTTCCAACAATCCTCCTCAATCCTCGGGCCTGGGTTATCTTTATAGTTCAAGGAGGGGAAGTTTCGTATCCGTTTTCCACGGGATGAGATCCACTAATGGTGGGATAGGAGTTCCACAAAGAGAGGGAGTAATTCCATGATAGGAGGGATCAAGGATAAATAGGAAAGCATTCAAAGCTTGTTAGTTGGGATAGATAAAATTAACAATGCTTCTAGACTTTACTTTTAATTTTTACATTCGTTAAGTCATGTGCGCAGGTCACAATGTAAGACATGCCTACTTATGAGTAGTTATTAATGGACTCATCTGCGTATGCTGAGATATTGACTAGAGAACTACGAAGTAATCCCAAAATAGGGTTTTGAACCATGGGATCTAGGAATTCTACTTTCTTTGGGATAATGTGGATTCTAAATGTGCAAGGGAATGCTTTGGGAAACATTTATGGATAATGAAAGATCCAAACTAATGGTCATTTGTCTAATGTCACAAAATAATGTGTAACAAACCCAGTCTCAACCAATATTCACAAAAACAATATTATTATTGCTTTGGTATGTTGGTGAGACCGGTTCTCTTGGACTTGCCATTCATCTATACAGTCTAAATATTAAGAAGTTAAGGATTCTTATGGATGATGGATAGTTTGTCTCTCATATTTGGAACTAACGTAATTCCATCATTATCCTAGGGATAAAACATTTACATATCCAACAAAATAATAAACAAATATATTGGGAAAATCCATTTCAAAAAAATATTTTCACTTATTTGTTTTAAATAACTAGCTTGCCATGAAAATCATAGTGGGGGAAGATTTCTCCATCCAACCAATGAGTACATGTAGCCTCTACTAGATATTTCACTGAGCCAATTTCACTTCTAGAACAATATTTCTTGACAGGGACCATACGAGGTCCACCTAGGGCTTATATAACCACACAAAGTCTTGCCTAAGGTTTCACAAACCTCACTAGTCTAACTTGGAATTCCACTAGCCAACCAACTCAATAATTCATGTTTTGGGCAACATCCTTCCTCTCTCAACATTGTCCTATCTGAGGTATCAACTTTAAATTCCTCTCTTGGGCCTCCTTCAAATACGCTCCAAGTCACTAGGTTGCCTCGGGCTTTTTCCCTCTCACCCTCTTCGATCCTTTTTCCCCAACTTGGGTGATTTATCTCTAGGGGGAGAAATAATGTTCTTCTCACCAACTGGTAAGTGAAATTCTCATTTAGCATATTTTCCATCCGTAATTTCTATGGCTGACATAACCAATATTATTAATGAAATTTAAAATAACAATAAATGTTTAAGTCTATTACCAATTCATACCAGACCTTCTATATGACCCAAAGTCTATCAAATAATTTAACTAAAAGTAAATTAAACATTTCTAATTACGTGAGGGGTATTACATCTGCATGCCTCCCCCCTTCAAGTAAAACACCATCCTCGGTGTTTGTTCTTGGCCCTTTAGAATAGGTTGGGATATTCCTGAATCATGTAATTCACATCCTCCTAGGTTACCTCTTTTGGGAAAAAGTTCTTCTAATTCATTTTAATTTGGGTGATATCTCACTTCCATTACATGATTTCTCTCTGATCGAGAATACGCTGAGATTCAACCAAAAATTCTTCATCAGCTTTCAACTACATTCATAGTCATTAGAGATATCATTAGTTTCCCATTAATCATTAATAAAAAAACATATATGAAATTATTTCAACCTTTTTTTTTTTACCTATACATCCTACCAATTAATAATATGCTTGGGATTATAAATATACTTCTTCAACAAAGAAACATGGAATGCGTTATGTACACATATGTGGCTATGCAAAGCCAATTGATAGATTATGGGCCCAATTCAATCAAGTATTTGGAAAGGGCCACAAAATCACGAAGAAAATTTTGACAGCCTCCCCACCTTACGTAGTTTTTTTTTTTTTTGTTTATCAGTTTGACCCTTACATACAGATGGTCTCCCACATGGAGTTCCCTATAGGTTTATATTTTTTCTGCATAAGTTTTATGTTGATCCCGAGTAACCTTCAAATTCATTCACACTTTTGTTATAGTGTGCTCCATTTCTTTCAGCATGCCAGGTTCCAATATTAGTTTTTCTTTAGGACAATTCTAGTTAATAGGGGTCCTACACTTTCGCCAATATAATATTTTGAATGGGCTCATTCTCAATGAAGCATGATAACTTTTGTTATAAGCGAATGTGGAGGTAATATTCCCACTTGGTTGGTTGTTGCATAATGTACATTCTTAGGATATCTTCCAGCAATTTATTCCCTCGTTTGGTTTTCTCATCTATCTATGGATGGTAGGCAGTACTGAATTTCCCTTTAGTGCCTAATCCTGTAAAAAAAAATCCTTCTAAAAAGTAGAAGTAAACTTCACATCTCTATAAAAAATTATTAGGTATACCCTCATGAATATGTTAGCAATTTGAACAATTTTTTAAGTTTACTGTACATGAAAAAATGTGTTGATTTATTTAATTTACCCACAACAACCATTATAGAGTCATTTTTCCTTTTAGACTTAGGTGAACATGTAGTAAATTCCAATGTAATGATTTCCCATTTCCATTCAAGAATGGGTAATGGGTGAAGTAAACCTGTGGGATGTTGATGTTCAAATTTTACCTATTAACGCTCCAAAAATTTTGGTAGATATTTTTCCACATACCTCCTGATACCAAGCCAAAAATAATTCTTTCTCAAATCAGCAATTAATTTTTTGTAACCAGGTAGGGAAGCATGGACTTCTGCGATATTTATCTAAAATTAACTGCTTAATAACTTGTTGGTTTGGGACATAAATTTTGTTGTTATAGGCCAGAAAATTATCCTCATTAATTTCATAACATAACCATTTTCATAATTGTTCCTTTGCTTCATTTGTTTCCATAAAAGCCAATATTATGGGTCCCTTAGGGTTGCTTCTTTAACCTGATCTATAAAATAAACTTTTACTTGAATATATGTAATTTCATATATACAATTCAACCTACCTAGGGAATCTTGCACTCAATTTTCCTTTCCCTTCAAGTGTTTTATATAAAATTTGAATTCACTTATGAAAGCATTCCATCATGTTTTTCGAGCATTAAGGTTGGGTTGTTTAAAGAAACTAGTTAGGCTACTATGATTATTCATTAAGATGAACCTCTTTCCTAACAAATAGTGTCACCAAACCTGCAAAGCGTGAACTACTTTTTTTCATTCTAATTCATAAGTAGAATATATTTTCTCATGCTCCTTCAAATTCCAAGACTCATAGGCTACCACATGATCTTCTTGCATCAACATACCTCCTACCCCTTCCTGATTGTTAAACAGACATGGTTAGGGAAAACAAATAGGAAAACAATAGGAAAGATAAATCATTCCGTACATTTTTATTCACAAAAGAAGTACATTTATAGTACAATATGGTGACCGTTGGGATTCACATCCCAAGGTCCCTTGGACTGCTTGTCCATTCGGCTTCCATGCTAACCCTTTAGGATCAGGTGTCCAACATTCCCCCCCTTAATCCGAAGGGTTATGTATGAGTCCAAGAAAAGAGCTGTAATACAAAATGTGCAATAATGCATGGCAGCACTAGGCTGAATGTGCTCTATGAAATGTTGGTAAAAAAGGGCGGTGGTTTAAGGATAGCCACCAACACTGGAACGCTTTGTGCAGTTCCCGGAACTCTTCCAAAACTGGCAAGAAGCTATAAGTCTTCTGCTAGAGGAAGTGATCCTATTGTTTTAAAGAGGGAAACCTTCAACCATAAAAGGGAGGCCTCACCCCACATAAAAGGTAAAACTTCAACCTGTAAAGGGAAGTCTCAACCTGTGATGGTTTAAGGATGACCAACAACTCTGGAATGCTTATGCAATTCCTCGAACTCTTCCAAAACTGGCAAGAAGCTGTAAGTCTTCTGCTAGAGAAAGTGTTCTCAATTTTGTTTCCGAAACTCTTCCAAAACTGGCAAGAAGCTGAAGTCTTCTGCTAGAGGAAGTGTCCCACATCGCCAACTGAAGGCATGTTCAGGCATCTTTGTCTCTGGCTACAACTCTAAAGCTGGTGTGGCAGGTTGTGGCTTAGGCGCGCTTGATGTGGCTTTGAAGCTTGTAGATGCCCATCATTTCCCCCCCTGTCAGATACAAGGTGAGAAGATGGAGAAAACTCAACTGCAAGAATGTTCAATATTCTGGAACAAGTTCTAATATGTGTTTGGAATATCTTCTTGGTTGTTGATGCCCATTGCCAAGAAGCGATCCATCCTAGATGAATCTTTGTTCTTGCAGGATGTTTGTTGCTGAAGCATCTGTGTGAAGAATGACTGGTTTTATGGAAGTGCTTACATGGATGAAGATCAAAACAGTGATCTTTTAGATGGCCAACTCGATCACAGTGTTGGCATTTCACGATCTGTTGTTGTTGTTGTTGCTGTGGAAGAGGAGCAGAGTCTGGAACAGCTGTAGCTGAACTGTCATGAGCAGCAGGTGAACTGTCATGAATGAATCGAGCACTCTGAAAATGAATGGGCTTGGAATAGTCTGCAATATGAAAGGACAAGTCCTTGTCATATCCAAGACCGGTTCTGTGCTTGTTGTGGACAAGTTGTTCCCAAGGTCTGATGATGGGCTTGGGAAGTGCAGACTGAACTTCTGCATGTGCATTTACAACTGCTTCTTTATTTGAATGAACAGTAACATTATTGACTTGCTGTTTATGGGAGTCTGTTTCAATCTTCTGAACAGAAACAGGTTCAGAAAGATGACTCCATTGCTGTAGCTCTTCTTGCTGAAGCTGAGATTCTAACTGCAAAAATTCAATGTTTTCTTGTACATTTTTCAAACAGATTTGAATGTCTGCAACAATGGCTTTATCAATCATAATTGTATTGTCCATGGTAGAGTGTATTAGAGTATTCAATAATTCTAATACAATACCCATTCTATCCATTTCACAATAATCTTACTGCAAAAAATTGATTTGTATACCACTTTGTCTTCAAAAATCTTCAAGTATGTAGGCTCTCATTATACCTTCATATACTGTTGTTTAGTGCAACAAAAATCTGAGAATGACGGTTCTTATATACTTTAAAGTTTACCAGTAAAACTTTTCTTCTCGTTGGATTTGGTGAGAGCAGAGGCAGTTTGTGAATACAGTATCAATGAAAGGAAATTCTAGCTTCTGGAACTGTGTAGCATCATCAGCATGAATAAATGATTCAATAGCATTGCTGACCAATTAATTCTTCCTCGGGATTAAACCTTGGTATCAAACTGTTTTAAATAAAAAATGGCAAAATGGCTTGAAAACATGCAATTCCTACAAGAACAAAACCAGTTCAGATACATGGAGCAAATATTTCCAAATGCATGATATATGCCACAAACTTGTCTTGAAAGTCGAGCTGTAGGATCCCACACAGTCAGGCCAAAGATGTTGCAGAGGTCCCTGATGATTCCGCTACATCATCACACCTAGCAAAAAAAATTGAAGTCTTATACTAAAAAAAGTGTCCCTAATACTTTGAATACTTGCATCGTACGACTTGAAAGACTCAATGCATTTACTAGAGTTTCAACGCTTCATAATAAATGATGCTTCATAATCAGGTCAACGTAAAACCCTTTGTAGGAGAGAAGTTTTCAGTTGGCATGTGCACTATCAACTTTCGACAATCTGCCTCCAACAACAAGTCTTTGAAAACTGGTCGCTTTCTCGTCTCACCGTCAGAGCTCTTTGCCATACCCTTTTAGCCGTAGCAAAAATCTTGACCGATATATTAAACACAAAAAAAATGTTAGAAGCCGATTTTAATTCTCCGAAGGAAAGTCCACGCAACTGGCTACCTTACTCGGCCATATCATTGATGATGCGCTTCTTGAAAATATGTTTCTCCCAAATGGTAAAAACTCATGAATATCCAAATGTGTTGTCACCAAATCTAAGTGGTTTATTACTGGAAGGCTGAAGCTCAAGAGATCTCACGATCTTCAATTCGATGTTGCATACATAGTCAATGCTGAACGTATAGAGATTACATTGCATACTATTGTTTCAATGCTTTCACTAGTGAGAATGTTTACAATTTCACTGTTGGACGTAAATGGAGATGGTGAACAGGAGCTACAAAGTCAGCAAGGCATACAATAGCCTCACACGGTCTACACAACCTTGCATGTTGGGATGCAGTGCAGATGAAGATATGCCGCCTTTGTCGATGCTTCTTACAATGACAAAATAAATATATTCGTTTCTGATTTAGGATTCCTCTTGGAATGTGGGATTCCCTATCCACGGATCAAGAGAAAATGTCAAGACATTTGGCTCTTCTTCACAGACATGTTAGATCTAAATGGTCATCGCAATTAGAACGAGGAGGACAACTTCACCATTTATGCTTGATGTTGAAGGATTGGAATCTTCTGCCGCTACATCACCATACGACCTCTGTTACCATCACCATGGCAGAAGGCTGCTTCAGTGGTCGGTTTCTTCTCTGCCTGAATACCTTCCAGATTCACACAACGCTGGCAATAAGCTTTGCTCTGTCTGAATACATTCCAGATTCACACAACGCTGACAATAAGCTAAACTTCAAAAGGGCCTTACACCATATATATCGATCGCCAACTAAACATGCATATACTTTTGATATATCCGAAGATATACTCTTTAAAATAAAGGATATACGCTATAAACTGACGATTTCGTTTTATTTGCAGAGAACAATGTTAAAAATCATCAAATGGCATCTTTCCATGAAGAGAGAGGGGGTGTTTCTGAGTTCACCCACGTGAGATTCAATGCAGTAGCCTGATTTCGATCTCCAGAGAATCTAGAAGTGGATAAAGCATTCAAAATTTTATATCTTCGGTGCATCTTGTTCTCTTTCATAGGAGATAAAATTCCTCTCTATTGCTACCATTAAAATCAGAATCTGCTCTGGCGCCATTTAGTGCGAAGAAAACCAGAAAAATGACAAAGATATTAACCGAAGAACATCTTAAACAAGAATATTTATCTTAAGCCACGTACTTGAAACCTATGGAATTAGTCCAAGAAATTATCTTTTCATCTGGAAAGTGACGAGTATTTTATACCTTTACATATACACATCCATACACCTCAGAAGTTTCCATGTTAAGCTTCTCACAATGGTGTAAAGTACACCATTTAGTGCAGGTTTAGTGGACAAACGAATCATACACAAACCACATCCGAACAGAAAAAGAATCATCCACATAAAATGGAAACGGAAAAAGAATCATCCGCATAAAATGGAAACAGAAAAAGAATCATCCACATAAAATGGAAACGGAAACGGAAACGGAAGAACTGCAGGATAATGTGATGGTCTCAATTGAAAGCACCGAGGCGTTATGTCAGACAGCGGCGCCAGAGGAGTCGGGTGAGGAGTCACTTACGTAGTCTTCAGGCAGGTACCACATCAGACAGCGCCAGCAGAGGAGTCAGGTACGCAGTCTTCAGGTAGGCAAACGTTTCCTTCAGGTGTGAAGACTGGGCCAACACTATTCAAGGCAACTCAGATCAATTTCTCAGGGAAAACAGGCCACTCATCATGGCTCTGATACCATGTTAAACAGACATGGTCAGGGAAAACAAATAGGAAAACAATAGGAAAGATAAATCATTCCGTACATTTTTATTCACAAAAGATGTACATTTATAGTACAATATGGTGACCATTAGCATTCACATCCCAAGGTCCCTTGGACTGCTTGTCCATTCGGCTTCCACGCTAACCCTTTAGGATTAGGTGTCCAACACTGATATCCATCGATACAAAAAACAAATAATTTTGGGGGTCTACAATCTTTAGAACAGTGGTTATAGTTAACAAATTTTTTAGTTGGTTATAACTATTTTGACATTTTGTTGTCCAATTAAAATATTTCACCTTTTTCTACAAAGATTTTATGGGGTAAGTTAATCTAGAAAACCCATCTATAAAGCAGTGGTAATAGCTTGCTAGACCCATAAAGGATCGGATGTCTACAAGATTTTTAGTAATGGGCCATTGCATGATAACCATAATCTTTTCGGGATATACAATTGTCCCCTCTTGGGTGATTATGTGTCCCCATGTATTGTATTTGATCCTTATAGAATTCACAATTTCTATTCTTTAAATAAATTGGGATATCATCAATAAACATTAACATGAACTTGTCAAGATAAGGATGAAATATACTATTCATGAGGCACATAAATGTGGCTAGGGAATTAGTAAGACCAAAAAGCATGACTACAAATTCATAATGTCGAAAATGAGTCCTAAATGTCGTTTTGCATATATCTTCATCTTTGATCCATATTTGATGATTACTTGATTGTAAGAAAGCCATGGAAAACATCATAACACCCTCAACCTGATCAAGTAAATCATCGATCCTAGGTAGTGGGTATTTTTTTTTAATACTTAACTTATTCAATTACCAATAGTCGATGAAAAGCCTTAGTGTTCCATATTTCTTTTTGACAAAGTGTACATGGTCTCCCGATGGTGATACACTTGGGAGAATGTATTTCTTATCAAGCACCTCATGTAGCTGCAATTTTAATTTAGTTAATTCTGGTATGTTGATACGATAGGGTGCCTTGGATACTGTGGTGATCCTGAAATTAATTTCATCAAAAATTTAATATCACGTTTAGGGGGAAACCTAGGGATCCCCTTTCTATATAGATCAACAAAATTTTAGAAAATTGGTAGATTTTCTAAGGTAGCTCTGTCATTTATGTAGAGTTTGTATCTCCTACTTGAATTGCATAAATTTGACAACCCTTTCTAATGCACCTTCTCAGTTCTGAGGTTTTGATTGGCCTTAATTTTAGATGTCTTATTATTCCTTGGATTGCTTTCCTATAACCGTCTTCATCAATAAACCTAATAATTTTACTTTTACATTTTATAAGGGACAAATGTTTTTCCAGCAAATCCATACAAATTAAAATTTCATAATAAACTAAGGGAAACATGTTCAAATTTAATTTTATTAGCTGAACAACTAATTCAATAGGAAAAGTTTCCACTTTTGTTAACGCTCTCCTTTTTAGCCTAGTGTCTAACTATATCGGCCAAGGTTTTTAAACTTTCTTCTTGCAAATGACACAACTCCACTAATTCAGGACTTATATAACTCAAACATGCTCCGGGATATATTAAAATGGAAACAATATGATAGGAAATCTTACCTTCAGATTCAATCATTTTTGGTTGATACTCATCCTCATGGTCCTCTAGTGAAACATTGACCTTGGATAGAATTCTCACCACCTCTCCCATGGTCGATGCCTCTTGAATATTTGTAGCATGTGATATTCTTCCATGACGATGACAATTTTTATAGTAGTGTGGTTATCCATAACCCCAACACTGTAATCGGGTTTTTTGTAGTTGACCTGGTTAAGGTCCTTTTTTCACATCCCCCACAGCATAAGGTGCCCTTCTTAGGATGTACCTATACATAGACATGATCAACTACTTGAAATTTTTGGTAACTTCTCTTTTTATCAGCATATATTTTATGCATGTCTTATGCAACGTTCAAATTCATTCTCTCTTTATTCACAACCTATTCCACTTCCTTTACCATATCAGGTCCTAGCATCAATTTATCCTTAGGGCCACTCCAATTGATAAGTGTTCTACACCTATGCCCATATAATGCCTTCAATGAACTCATCTTTAGGGAAGCATGATATTTATTATTGTAAGAAAATTATACCAACTGAAGATATTCTCCCCACTTAGTTCGTTGTTCCATAACACACAACCTCAACATATCCTCAAGCACCTGATTCACTCATCCAATCTTCCCATTTGTTTAAGGATGGTATGTAGTACTAAATTGTATCTAAGTACCCAATAAATCAAATAGAGCTTTCCAAAATGCATATGTACATTTTTCATCTCTATCAGAGATTACCACTTTCGACACTCTACAAATTCTAAAATTTCGTTCATAGTATATGTTATCAATCTCAGCTATTTTATAAGTAATTTACACTGGAATAAGATGTGCATATTTACTCAATTTATCTACTACTACCATTATAGAATCATTCTATTTCTTAGACTTAGGTAAACCAGTGATAAAATCAAGTGTGATAATCTCCCATTTCCATTCAAGGATGGACAATGGGTGAAGAAATCTAGTTGGATGCTAGTATTAAACCATCACTTGTTGACATTCTAGGCACTTCATTAAGTATTCAAATACCTCCCTTTTCATACCAAGCCAAAAATAATATTTCCTCAAAGAAGTGATTAATTTTTGATACCCACAATGAGCAACATAAGGGATTTTATGGGATTCATCCAAGCTTAATTGTTTTAACTCTTGTTGGTTAGTAACATAATGTGTACCCCTATAAATCAACATATTATATTCATCATTGTGATATCATAATTTATTTTCACTCTTGTTATATGATTTTGTTTGTTGCTAGAAAAATTGGTACCCTAAATCTCTCAGACCAGCATCTTTAAATTTTTTTACAGAATTAGTTTTATGTTTGTTAAATGAGATTTCATATAGATAATTCAATTTCCTGCTCAAGGCATCTACTAGTCATTTCTCTTTGCCCTTTATATGTTTAATATCAAATTGAAATTCACTTACAAAGGAAACCCATCATAATTTCCATGCATTTAATGTGGGTTGTTTAAAATAATTGGTCACTCTACTGTGATCTGTCATCAACATGGACTTCTCTCCCAACAGATAGTGCCATAACACCTTTAAGGCATGAATGACTATTGTCAACTCCAAATGATAAGTTGAATTTTTTTTCATGCACTTTTAATTTATGTGACTCATAGTCTACAACTCTACCTTCTTGGATTAACAGTCCTCTAACCCCTTATTTACAAGCAACTTTGCAGACCATAAATTATTTGTCTGGGTTTTCGTTCCATAGAATGGGAGTTGTGGTAAGTAAGTGCTTTAGCTGGTCATAATTTCTTTGACATTCAATGGTCCACTGAAAATATTCCCCCTTCTTTTGTGTAGAGTTAATATGGTAGTATACTTTTGAAAATACTTCAATGAAATGATGATAGAACCCCGCTAACCCCATAAAATATTTAATATTTTCTACATTCTTAGGAATAGGTCATTCCACTATGGTCTTGATCTTCTCTGGGTCTACAATTATTCCTTCTCGAGTAGTAAAATGGCCTAAGTATTGAATTTGATCGTGGTAAAATTCACAGTTACTATACTTTGCATATAATTGATGTTCCCTTAAAATTTTCAAAACTATTTTCAGATGCCTCTTATATTCTTCCATGTTTCTGGAATAAGCAACAACATCATCAATCAAAATCAATACAAACTTGTCAAGGTATTTATGAAATATGTTGTTTGTAAGGCACATAAATGTCGTTGGAGAATTGGTGAGCCCAGAGGGTAAATCCTTGAACTCATAGTGCTCGTAGCAAGTTATGAAGGTTCTTTTACATATATCCTACTCCCTAATTCTGATTTGATGATTTCCAAAGCATGGGTCAGTTTTAAAAAACATGGTAGCACACTTTAATTTATCAAATAGATAATATATTTTGAGTACTGGGTATTTATTCTTAACAGTTAGTTTATTTGATTGTCTATAATCAATTAACAGCCACAATCTACCATCCTTCTTCTGAATAAAAAATAGGATCTCCCCAAGGTAACAGACTTGGGTGGATATATTATTTATCCAATAGTTCCTACAACTGCATTTTCAATTCAGCTAACTATGGAACACTCATACAGTATGGTGCTCTAGATCCTCGAGAAGCTCCTGCAATTAGATTAGTTGTAAAATATAAGTCCTTCTTGGGAGGAAATCCATGGATTTCTTTAGGGAATACATCAATAAAATCTTGCACAATGGGTAGGTTTCTAGTATCACAATCGTTTCTTTAGAATTAGTATAACCCACTTGGACAATGTTGATTTAAAACCCTTTTCTGATGCAGTATGCCAAGTGTGATGGTGTAATTGGCCTTAATTTCAGGGTTCTCTTAATTTCCTAAACTTCTTGTCTAACACCTTCTTTATTAAGGAAACTAATTGTTTTATTTTTATAGTTTATGAGAGACCAATGTTTCTCCAACTACTCCATGCGAATTAAAATTTCATACGATCCTAAGGGTAACACATTCATGTTTTCCACTATTGATTCATCTGCCAACACAATAGGGCAATTATCCACTTTAGTTGTCACTCTCCTATTCGCCCCTGTGGCTAACTGCACCAACCATGTTTTTTTGAACTTGGTTGTTTGTAAGTGACACTTTTCTATTATTTTAGAAATTATATAACTCATACTGGCCCTTGGGTTAATTAAATTAAACACAATTGGGTTAAATAATTTACCTTCAAGCTCCACCATAGATAGTTGATATTCCACCCTATGATCTTCTAATGCAACAATCATGTCAGGCAAACTATTAGGTCCATATAATAATAGTTATTACCCCATTACTATTGTAGTTGTATCCCCTATTAATATTGTTGTGCCCCTATTGTCCCCATATTGTTATTACTATGCCCCATACAATCCCTCTATTGTTATTTTTGTGCCTTTATATTAGTATTGTTAGGTCGGCTGGGTTATATTGTGACTCCTTAGACTCCTATATATAAAAAGGATGTTTTGTCATTTGAATATTCAAAAATAATCATTCATTTTTGTAATGTAAAGGAGGTTTCCCCCTCGAAGAGGTTGAATTCTAAGGCGTTGATCTATCTTTTTATTTTTTTGTGAGCTGGTTTCATAACATTTGGTATCAGAGCTTTGGATTCTAAGGTTTCGTTACTCCAAATAGGTCATCGTGGTATTTTTTCTATAACTTTTTCTAGGACGTTTCAGAAGCGAAAAAAAACAATTTGAGACGAAATCGCACTAAACATAGAGTCTGAATTTCACTGCTTTTTGCACTATATTTGTAGAGATATGATCTGAGGAATTTGGTCTTTTTCCAGACTACTGAATTACATTCCAAACAGGTGACCTGGGGAAAATCGTCATAAATTTCTCTATGAGCATCGGATTGAAATTTCGTAAGAAGGTACAGAAAGATGACAGACTGTAGTTTCTTGTGTATATATTTCAGAGCCAAAGGTCGAAACAGGGACACGTGGAACGTCATACAAGTTCGCCCTAATGAACTAGTCTATAATTAGGTCACTGTGGGAGATTTGGAATAACTCTTCCCTGGAGAATCCAATTGGGATTAGGCTGGCGGCACTGGAAATAGGACACAGAGAGGTACTGTAGGTTACAATTTCAGAACTAGATGATGTGAAATTACAGAGATGCATTAGAGGCAATATCGAGCTCCTATAAAGGGAAAAACAATGTGTAGATTTTTTTACATTTTTGCTTAAGCTTGGTTTGAAAAATTATTTTGAAGGAATTCAAAGGGCATAGTAGAGCATTATTATCAGTAACTGATGCCCCGAGGAAAGAAAATTCAAACACCTAGTAAGCAACCTGAAATCTCTAGCATGACTTATGTAGAAGAGGAAGAAATGCTACATGATATATCAAAATTACAAGACCAAGTGCAACAAATTTCACTCTCACAAAAGCTAATAGAAGCTAAGATAAATGACGTGGAATCTAAGATAAAGGGCGTGGAAGCTAAGATGAATGGCGTGGAAGCTAAGATTGATGATTTGAAGACATATTTGACAAATTTGCTACAAGAAATACTTACAAATGGTAAAAGGGTAGTAAAGGAAACTCATGATCTGAACAAAAGAAATTTTAATAATGATTTCATATACTCTAATGTTGGATCGAAGACCCACCATATTCCAAAAATTGATATGCATAAGTTTGATGGCAAGGATCCCGCAACATAGATATTACAGATGGAGTAATTTTTTGATCTCAATAATGTGCAAAACACAGAAAAGGTACGTATTGCAACTTTATATTTGGAACCAAATCAGTTTGTATGGTATCGATGGCTTTTCTCTCGTAAGCAAATTATCACTTGGGCAATTTCATGGAAGAATTGATAGCACATTATGATGATACAAAAAGAAACACTTTTTTTAGCCAGTTGATAAGTATCAAACAAAAGGGTTCAATAATGGAACACATTGAGGAGTTCCAAAAATTGAACATAAGGGTAAAAAATATTCCAGAGGAGCATAGGATTGATGTGTTCATAGGGACTTTTAAGGATAATATCCAACATGATGTTCGCCTTTCAGAACCTGATTCATTAGAGAAGGCATTCAGGTTAGCAAGAAAAACGGAAAGCAAAATTATGGCAACCAAGAAGCATACCACTCACAACTATAAAGATGGAAGTATTGTTTCCCCTAGTCTTCCACAACCTATAAGGCTGACACCACAACAATTGGAAGAAAAAAGAGCAAAAATTCTTTGTTACAGTTGTGATAGCAAATACACTAAAGGTCATAAGTGTGCTGAGAAGAAATTATTCTACATAGATTGTGAAGAGGAAGAAGAAAAGGAGTAAGAAAGGTCAAAAGAAGAGGATATACTCTAGGAACAAAGCCTAAATAAAGAAGAAATGAATCCGACCATATCTTGTAATGCATTGGCAAGAATTACCACTCCTCAAACCATCAAGATAGAAGGACAAACCAAGAAGAAAAAGGTAATAGTGTTGATCAGGAAGTACCCACAATTTTATTCATTGTAAGGTAGCAAAAGAATTGAATTGCTTCCTATATCCAGCACCAGAGCATCAAGTGATCGTTGCAAATGGAGGAACAATAAATTGCTCTAGAAAGTGCCATAATATAAAGCTATCCATGGGAGAATATGTATTAACTAGCCCAATGCATTCCATTCCAATGGGAAGTGTTGATGTTGTACTAGGAGTCCAAAGGCTACAATCCTTGGCTACAATAGCTTTTAATTTTCAAGAAATTTTCATGAAATGTTCTGCAAAAGGAAAGGAAGTGGAATTAAGGGGTATTGCAGGGAAACTGGGAAAGATAATCAACTCTAACAGTATGACAAAGCTTCTAAAAAAGGAACAAAGAAGTGTAATTTCACAATTATGTTCACTAGATGTTTCCACATCAAAACCATATATTTCTCCAAATCTCCAAAAAGTCTTGGACAATAATTCCAAGGTATTTGAGACTCCCAAAGATATCCCACCTATTCGTGATCATGATCATGCTATTCATCTAATTCCAGGAAGTGTTCCTCCAAACATCAGGCCATACAAATATCCATATGCCCAAAAGAGTGAAATTGAACATATGGTTGTAGAAATGCTAGAGGCTGGTATAATTCAACCTAGTCAAATTTCTTTCTCTACTCCAGTATTATTGGTGCACAAGAAGGATGGATCATGGTGCATGTGTCCGGAATATAGGGATCTCAACAAGCTCACTATCAAAGATAAGTTTCCCATTCCTGTCATTGATGAGTTATTGGATGAATTGCATGGATCAATTTACTTCACCAAGAAGGATCTTCATTCAGGATATCATCAAATCAGAATGAAGACTGAAGACATTTGGAAAACAACATTTAGAACTCATGAGGGTCATTATGAATTTTTGATCATGCCTTTTGGCCTTACCAATGCACCTTCAACATTTCAAGGTTTGATGAATTCCATTTTCAAACCCTTCCTTAAAAAAATTGTGTTAGTATTTTTTGATGATATACTAATATAAAGCAAGTCTTGGAAGGATCATGTTGAACATGTTGACAGGGTGCTACAACTATTGGAGGAGAAACAATTTATATGCAAAAAGATCCAAATGTTTTCTTTGGAGTACAAGAGGTGGAATATCTGGGTCATATTGTATCTCATGAAGGAGTTAAGGCAGACCCTAGCAAAATTAAAGCCATTAAGGAATTGGAAATCCCCACATCCATAAAGCATTTGCGAGAATTTCTTGGTTTGATAGGGTATTATCGCGAGTTTGTTAAGAATTATGGGAAAATAGTAGCACCTCTAATAACATTGTTGAAGAAAGATGAATTTTCATGGACTCCAAAAGCAACAAAGGCCTTTGAATATCTTAAAGAGGCAATGTGCCAAGCACCGGTCTTAGCTACACCAGACTTCACAAAAACCTTTATTGTGGAATGTGATGCTTCCAGAAATGGAATTGGTGCTATTTTAATGCAAGATGAAAGACCCATTGCTTTCGAAAGTCGTCCAAACAAGGGAAAGTATTTACACAAAGCTATTTAGGAGAAGGAAATGTTGGCAATACTACATGCACTTAAGAAACGGTGACCCTACCTAATGGGAAGACACTTCAAGGTAAAAATAGATCATGATAGCCTTGATGCTTTTTAGAACAAATATTATCCCCTGAAGAGCAACAAAAGTGGATCACAAAGATGTTGGGTTATGACTTTGAAATCATCTACAAAAAAGGGAAGCAGAATGTGGTGGCAGATGCACTCTCAAGAAAGGATGAGGATGTGGAAGCAATGTTGTGTGCCATTTCTATTATCCAACCAGATTGGATAAATGAAGCAAGGGAGGAATGGAATAATGATGAAGAAGTGTGGGCACTTATTCAAAAGTTACAACAAGATTCCAGTACATCTGATACATTTAGCTAGAAAAAT
>APFE030800412.1:1097-15524 GCA_000404065.3 Pinus taeda
AATATTAATGTTAATATTATATTGTACGTTGGGGGACTCTATACAAACTTGTATAGGGTAGATGTGTAGGTGTAATGTAAGTATGTAAACAATTTTAAATGTCGACTCAATTAAAAAAATAAAAGTTAAAAGAAAAATAGTGATGAGTATAAAGATTTAAATCTTGATTCAATTAATAATAAGAAGTTAAAATAATGTAAACCCCAATATGAAACATGAGTGTAAGTATTTAAATTTTGGGTCAATTAATGTTCAAAAGTTAAAAGTAATAAAACAAGAATATTCAATTTGTTACATTTTGATTTTGTTATTAACTTGTGAATAGGATTTGTTATAATACCATGTCGTAATGTCATGGCTTATTAATCTCACAAGCCCAAAAACTCTAACTTATTTCACAATCAAAATATTTTGTATCAGTATGACAAGATTACTAACCATGGATATTCAAAACCACTTTATTGTGGATATTATTAAGTTGAAAATAGGCTTTCTTACAATACCATGGCTTATCAATACAGCATGCCCAAAAAAACATAACTTAATTACAATCAAAATATTTTATAACAATAAGATAAGATTGTTAACCATGGATATTCACCTCCACTTTATCATGGATATCATTAACTTGTAAATAGGTTTTGTTACAATACAATGGGCCCATACCATGGCTTGTTAGTACCACCTGACCAAAAACCATAACTTATTTCACAATTGCAATATCTCATAAAAACTTATTTCACAATCAAAATATTTTATAGATATTTTATTTTAATTTAATTTAATACCATGTTTTGAATAAATCTCAAAGGGAAAAGGTTATAATTCCTTTTGAGATATATCTAAACTCTCTATCCTCACAACTACTAAAAGTATTCACATAGAAATTAAATCATGGTTTTAATAAAATTATAATGAAGAATACTTTTACAGATAAAGATGTGAAATTTATATAATATAAATAATATTTTTTAAGAACAAACATAGATCCATCTTACCTAAGGTTCTAAGTAATGAGAACAAGAAAAGTGAATAAGAATAAAGATAGTGCATGATTCTTTTAAATTTTTCATTATTGTATTTTCTTTGACATAATTAATCAAAAATATGGGTTTAATATTTTACAACCAATTGAGATTTTTTCAATTTAGACACTCTGGTAAATACAATACAATGAGAATTGAAGAGAGGGGGGTGTAGAGAGAGAGTGTGTGTTGGGAGGAGAGAGAGGGATATAGAGGAAGGAAGAGACAAAGGAGGGGAGAGAAATAAGGAGAGAGCCACAGAGAGAGATTTGGAGGGGGAGAGAGACGGAGAAAAAAAAGACATAGAGAGATAGAGTTGGAGAGAGAGAGAGAGAGTGACAAGGGAGAGATGGAGAGAGTGTGAGGGAGAGAGGAGAGGAGGGAAGAGAGGGAATAGGAGTGGACAGAGATAGGGAGAGAAGGGGAAGATAGAGAGACGTAGACACATAGATGGATGGAGAGAGAGAAGAAGAGAGGGAAAGAGATAATGATAGAGTTGGAGGGAATAGAGAGAGAGAGATAGGCCGGGGGGAGAGACAAAGGGCGATGGGAGAGAATGGGAGGGAGTGCAAGGAAGAGAGACAGGGATCTAGAGAGAGAAGGATAGAGAGAGGGAGAGATGGAGTTGGATGGGGAGAGAGAAGGAAGGAAGAAGAAAGACATATAGCAAAAAAGGTGGAGAGAGAAAGAGAGAGATCCAGACATAGTGAGGGAGAGAGAGAGAGAGAGAGAGAGAATGGTAAGATAGAGAGGGAGAGAAGGGGAAGAGAGAAAAGGGCAAGAAAGAGGGAGTGAGAGAGAGATAGATAGAAATGGAGAGTGTGTGTATGTTTCGGGGGTGAGAGAGAGGGAGGGAATAAGAAAGAGACACTTAGATACAAATATAGATATTATATAATATTATAGATCCATATTAACCTAAGATCTATGAAGCATAGAGATCAAATCTCTAAGGTGCAAAATTTTCCTCAATTTCTGCACTAATAAAAAGTGTGCACCTCAAAATATTTGATCCCTCTGAACACTGGTAGATCAAAGATTAAGATAGATTTAAATTAGTTATATATCAATTATATATATATATATATATATTCCTAGAAAATATATCAACCTCTTCAATTAGGATGAATGAGAAACCTTTTTACCTGACAACTACTCATCAACCAAGTCCCCCCAAAATCAATTAGCAGTACGGGAGGCATACATATTTGACAGGTTTGCATTTATATGGTCCAAAATCGAATTCAGAAAGGACAATAATGAACCTTTAAAGCAATATTTGACTCGGACGGTGCAGGATGGTGAGATACATATTCAATTTACATATTATGTCAGCATACGTAAATTCGATAGTAAGGTATAAAGCTTCACACGACCACGGGCCATGATATACACAGTTCAATCGTCCTTTAAAGTTTTCGCGAAGTTCAACTGGCGAAGTTAAACTTTTCGACTTCTTACCTGCAAAGAACAAGGAGGTCTTCGTATCCGAAAGTTATGAAACCCGTCAATGAAGATTTATCCCTGACAGACTATTTAAAACTTCCCAATGCAACCTCTTTATTGCCCCGTTCGATCTTATGGCTGTGCATACCATGCAATGGGTATATTTATTGAAATTTTGGGCTATTCGATCGAACGGATAGTAATTATACATCGATTCTTTTCACTTGAGTGGGTTTCAATTGTTCTAAGTTTTCGCCCTGTTCAGGTATATTAGTAAATTTTGTATGAAATTGAGAGAAACTTGTGCAAAATTTGAGTGGTGTAGTTTGTGTAATTTGTTTATCTACTCAAAATAAAAATGTTTTAACCTGAAAAAATCAAAATACAATCAAAATTTTAAATAACGGTTATAATTAAGATAGATTTATATTGATTTAATTTTTTATTTAAAATTAAAGAAAAAAAACCAACCAACTTTAATATTAATGATGGTTGAACCCAATAATATTTATAGTGAAAAGCCAACTTGAAAAAATAAATTCATGCCGTGTGTGGAACCGAAGGTAAGGCGTAAAAATCACCCGGCGGGTTGGTATTTGCGGATGCTTCCGAGCCTTAAATTCGTTGTGCCGACTAAAAGGAGGCATAATTTTGTCCATAATATTTAAAGAGGGGAAGCCGATATCCTTGTGCCGAGTATAACCTTATCCATAGAGTTCGAAAGGAAAATAAGATGATTGATTGCTTCAACCAATTAAGTGGACGCGAGTAAGCGAAAATGTCGGCTCGGTCGTGGTTAGGGTTTGCTAGATTCTTATCTTTGTCTGCATTCACACCAACTCACTGACGCTGTATCACGGGTTTCCTTTGAAAGTTGGAACTCACATGTTCCAATATTCATTGTAATTTGCAGCCAGAGAGATGCTACACGAATTTTATTAAGCTGATGGCCATGGCAGTGTATTGCATCCGAAAACCAAATTGATGTGGACTCTTTCATAATTTCAGACAGTGTCTGGCCATAGCCATTAAAAATTTTCAATTTGCACCCCCACAGTCGTGGCCGTAATTCGAAATGGGATCCTCTGAGTCACACCGGCCGTCCTTGTTTACACAATTACTCGACGTCTCGTAAAAGCTTTCCGACTATGTTGAACACCTTTGTCCCTTGTTCTGCATCAAGTTTATATACAATCCACGAAGAGAGGGATGTTAGATTACATATTTGTTTTGATAATATGTAATCTGGATTAAGTTTTCTTTAAGGGACTTCTGCGTCTAACCGGACGTGGGGATTTTCAGCTGGATCTTTCAAAAAATCTGTTTAGAACTGATTAATAAAAAACAATCACATAAAATGAGATAAAATAATGTAACATTCACGTGTATTATCACTATACTTGATGGCGGCTTTTTAAAGCGATTGCAAATACATATTTTGGAATTTGTCAAATAGGGAAAAGCTAGATACATGATTTAGATATTGTAATTTTTTTATATAAATTGCCTAGGAATACATGTTTCAGTCCTCATTGGATGCTAGATGCTACAAGCCAGGTAGCCTGGTTATCCAATTTCTCCTTGTTTAGATGGAAAGAGTCCCCGTTTTCTACCTCTGAGTTTACATATGAAGCCATGGCTGAAATGATTTCTGGATGCTAGTAGAGTTGATGTGATGTAATGTTCATTGTTGATGAAATAACACAGGCTTACATAGATTGGGTAAATCAGCAGGTCTCCAAATGAACCCAAGCCAAATGTTGCTATGGTGATTGTTGATGAAGTAGCAAGTGGGAGGGCACATTTTCATTTGAAAACGAGCCCAATGCCACAATTCTGAAACTGATTATTGTGAAGCATGTGCCTACTAAAGCTGGGTGGGAGTGCACTTATGTGAAGCATGTGCCTACTAAAACTGGGTGGGAGTGCACTTATCCAAAGAGTACGAACTCGAATATCTCTTTATATAAAAACTCATGGACTTTGGGTGGGATATGTAATCAAGCCACACTAGAGATATACCCGAACCATAACTGTCTTGAAAAATTTTGTTAAGAAAGTGGCCAAGGGTGTTGCACATGTTGTGGTGAGGCAGAGGAATTCACACATCATAGATAGGGAATATGTGAAGGAAAAAATGAATATTAATAAAGAAACAGAATGTAGAATAGATGGAAAATAAGTACGTGTAGCTGCTGCAAAATAGGGAAGATAGTAGTAGAAAAAATTTAGAACATAGTAATCCAAGGAGTGCTCTGATACTAATTGATTTAAAATAAGCATCACCTCTCAGTTGGTTCATCAAAAACTCTGCTCCTAATGAATGAATCAAACACAATCATACAAAATAAGATAAAAAATGCTAATATTCACTAATATTATCCTAATATTGGATGGAGATTATAAATACATATTTTATAACTTGTCTCATGGGTTGTGAGTTGTGAAATAGGAAAGAACTAAATGGTTAATCTAAAAACTCTGCTCCTAATTAATGAATCAAACACAATCATACAAAATAAGATAAAAGATTGTAATATTCACTAATATTATCATAATATTTGATGGAGATTATAAGTACATATTTTATAACTTGTCTTTTAGGTTGTGAGTTGTGAAATAGGGAAGAATTAAATACATCATTTAGATATTTCCTTTCTATTTTACTGGATGTTTCCTTCTATTTTACTGGATGTTTCCTTCTTTTATTAGATATTACCATTATAACCAAAACAACCTCGCTACCCAAAATTAACCTCTGGATTCTAGGATCTGCCATGTTTTCTAAAAAATGAATTTGCCATATTTTCTTAACAATGAATTTGCCCACATCTAGCGGTAAGAAATAGAAAAAACCAAAAACAGGTACCAAAAACAGGCGAAAGAAGTTGTTTAGATATGCTATAGATGAAGAATGCGTGGAGTTTCATCTGCGCAGGAAAGTGGAGGTGAAGCAACTCAACATTGAGCTGATCACATCTATCGATCTATCTGAAAGACCCTTAGTTCTATTTAACTCATTCATATAAAAAAAATTATATTTTTCTTGTTTTCAAGAGCCTAAACAAATGAAGCTATGTTTCCTGGTTTCGGTCTTAATTTCAAATTCACAGCTTTGGCGTCAGTAAAGGTAAATGTGAGAAATTAAGTTATTTTATTATTATTATTTTTAAGAAAACAAGTACTGATCAATAGAAAATAGTTTTGAAAGTATGATTAAATGAAAAGAAATTCAGTAAATTAAATATTTCTGTTAAATAATTAAAATTATAATTTTTTTTAATTATTATTATATTTAATTGTGGAAAAAATTAATATATGTTTGATAGAAAATTTTAATTATAAAAATTCATTTTTACTTTACTATGACATTTGTAACTTATTCTATATATCAGTATCTAGTTCATCAATATTAAGTAATCAAAAAACCATTACTTATTTTATGTGAGAATGTTTATATTATTTTTTTAATTAATTAACTTAGGTAAAAAGAAGAAAGTGAAACAAATTTTAAAATAAATCTTAATTTTTAATGTCTCACTAATATTAAAAATATTTAATAAATATTTTGTAGAGATTAAATGCCAACCTCTACCAAAAGTAAATTAAAATCCTTTAAAAATTTTAAAGTAGGATTAAAAGAGGTTTAATGTTTATAAAGCTTTATAAATAAAAATAAGTTATGATTCATTTTAAATTCTTATAAAATTTATTTGTTATTAATAATTTAGCCTCAAGTTTAAACGTAGAGACAGAGATAGAAATAACTGTTTTGTGATATATTGCACTCATAAGAATAACATTTGGCAAAATATACCGAAGGTAATCATTTAAAATTTTATATACCATCGAATTTTGTTTTGGTCTTCATCAAAGTTTTTATCGAGTAAACGGGGCAACCAAAGGATGATTAAATTCTGTCCCTTTCTTCTACTCTTAAGGTGATTTAAACCTTTCTATTTTTAACACAATTACTTTTGTTTTTTTGGAAATGTTAGTTGATATGCCCACATCTATAGTTTCCATTTCATTGGAAGAACTGTAACGTATTTCATGAGGGAAATTAACTCCTATGCTCTATTAATTTAAAATTCTTTATTGAAAAGTGTGCAACAAGAAATGTTAAAAATAGCACTGCTATAAATAGCAGTTTAGCTATTGGTGATCTTAGGAACAATGGGTGAAAAGTGAAAGTGCTAAAAATAGTTTTTCTAAAAATATCATTTCGGGATCCCTTCTTATTTGAGTCAGTCCCTGGACTAAACATAGGAAGTAAAATTCAAATTTGATATCAACATAGGAAGTAAAATTCAAATTTGATATCAACAACAGTTTGAAAATTAATTGATTAATTCATAAGTTACTTAGTTAAGGAAAATCAAACTTGAAGTCTATATGAGGACATGCAACAATTTCTCCTTTGATTGAAGGATTTATCCATCAATGAAAGAGATAAGGATGAGTTGTAATTAGTTGGATCAGTTAACTGAGTTAAGTCCAGTTAGATTAATTTAACAGTTTGTTAAATTAATGAGAGTTCAGTTAGTTAATGCTTGCATGCATGTAACTATTGTATTTCAGATAACTGAGTATTCACTCATGGATAACTCATGCATGTCAGTTTAGTCAGAGACCCAGTTGAGATCAGATGGAGGGACAGTGTACTATCAGTTGCTAGGATATTCCTTGGTGAATATTCTTTGCATGCAGAAGGAATATTATTCCTTGAGGGTTGCGTAGCTGGACCTGAGGTTACAGTGAGTGTGATGAGGCCAATTCACACATGTGATATCATTGGACCCCAATCAAAATTGCACAAAGAAATAGGAGGCTTGAAGGGATTGAGGAAGATATATTCTATGTCTATTGAGTCTATCAACCGTATTGTTTGATTGCAAAGAGAGTAGGATAGCTAGAGAGCTCATTCTTTTTGTAACTTGAACAAGATTTCCACTTGTATGATAACACAGAGTTGGGGATTTAGGCTGGTGCTTTCCCCAGTAATATATCTTCTGTGTTATGGTTGATTACTTCTCATTCTCTGTTATATCTGCTCATGCTTGATTATGCTCATATATGTTTAAGCTTCCACAAAGTTTATGGTAGAAGTAGATCTAGTATTATGCTTTAGGACATTGCGTATATCAGGAGATCTATAGTGAAAATTCTACATGGTATCAAAGCAAATGTGATCAAGGAAGAATATTATACAAGCAGGAGAAGTACGAAGTTTGGTTTCTGAATATTGAATTGAGTACTTATAACATCTATTTCACCTATGGCATTCAGTGGTTTAAGACTCAAATATACCCTTGATGGCAATTCAAATTATGTAGCCTGTAAGGATCGCATGGAGGCAATATTAGAAGATAACAGCCTAAACGACTTCATTGATCAAGAAATCTATAAGCGGACTGATGTTACTCAACTGGCGGAATGGAAAACGTGTGTGGCTAGAGCAAGGAGAATCCTCTTGGAGGGACTTCAAGATCACATTGTCTCAAGCCTCCATGGGAAGGAGACTCCATTTTCAATGTGGAAAAAATTGAAATATCTTTATCAGAATAATAACGATCAGAGGAAGCTGGCACTAAAAGACAAGCTTCGAAAGATCAAGTGCGAAAAGTGCGACACAATCTCTACATTCTTGAACAAGCTCACCACCTATAGGGATGAGCTTGCAAGTATAGGGGTCATGACAGCTAATGATGACATGGTGAGTCTAGCACTCCTCGGTCTTCCTAAGAGCTAACTTAGCTACCAGGACTCGATTAATGGAAGAGAGAAACAGCCAGATTGGGAACGACTTTGGTCGGACCTAATGCAGGAGGAGATAAGGCGAAGCACCAGGAATGGATCTTCATCAACACAAGATGATGAAGAAAATATATCTTTTGCGAGTAAAGCTAAGGGAAAGGGAAGGCGGTTCAATCCAAATCTTCTCATGGTGGGAAGAAGGTTGACAAGTCGAATGTCTGATGCTTTCACTGTCATGAAGTGGGCTATTATGTTATGAATTGCCCACAGAGGAAATCCAAGAAGGGTTCCTCAAAGGGATCTGATGGTGATGCACTAGCTTCACAGTTTGAGCTGGATTTCTCTCTTATCGCATGCATGGTTTCATCCATGGTGGGATATGTTCGGTACCTGGACAGTGAAGCTTCTTTCCACATGTTGGGTGACAAGAATCTTTTCAATGCATTGGAGGAGAAGGGTCTCCAGATGTGGATCAAGATGGGCGATGATGGAAAGTACTGCGTCTTTGGTTAAGGTACAGTTGTGTTTCAGAGGGAGCATGGTGCTACTCTCACCTTATCTGTTGTTAAGTATGTACCAGGTTTGAAAAAGAATCTTGTGTCTATTGCTATGCTAGAAGATAAAGGCTATGATGTATTCTTTAGTAAAGGAAAGGTTGTCCTGAGGCATATTGGCATTGGACAGACCAAGCAAATTGGGATTCGACTAAATAATATCTTCAAGTTGGAGGTAGATGAATTGAGTTCCAAAGTAGAGGTGGTACAAAGCCAAGATGTTGGTGAGCTATGCCATAGAAGACTAGGCCACTTGCATCATGGGGCCTTGAAGATCATGCAACAAATTTCTACCAGCTTACCCAAGGGAAAAATGGAGCAAAAAGATACATGCAAAGGATGCACCCTCGGTAAGTATGTGAAAGATTCCTTTCAGGATCGGGATAGTAGAGCTAGAGCAATCCTGGAGTGAGTTCACTCAGATGTATGTGGACCATTCTCTACAGCCTCCACCGCTAAGCAAAGGTACTATGTTATTTTTGTTGATGATTTTTCTCATAGATGTTGGATCTACTTTATGCAAAAGAAGGATCAGACCTTCTTGAGGTTTTGTGAGTTTAAAGCTTCGGCATAGATGGAAAGAAAGTAAAAGCCTTGCGTAGCAACAATGGTGGAGAGTATGTTTTCCAACAGTTTAAAGACTTCTTTGCTACACAAGGAATTAAACGGGAATTGGTGTCACCTCATAACCCACAACATAATGGGGTGGCAGAAAGGAAGAATAGATCTATCGTGGGAGCAACTCGAGCGATGTTGCATGACCAAGGCCTACCACTTCATCTATGGGCTGAGGCAAGCAGTACAGTAGTATACCTTTAAAACAAAAGTCCTCATCATATATTGGGGATGAAGACACATATGGAGGCCTTTTCGGGGAAGCAACAAGATGTGAGTCACTTCTACATCTTTGGAACACTAGTTTTCTGTCATGTGACCAAAGATGCTCGAAACAAGCTAGACCCAACAGCTGAGTTGGGGATACTTGTAGGGTACACAGATACACCCCACAACTATCATGTGTTTCTACCTGCCAGTTAGAGGTTCGTAGTGCGTAGGGATCTGAAGTTAAATGAGTAGAGAGCCATGCAAGTGTCAGTTGAGAGGGAGCTCAAGTTGCATGGTGATGAGGAACTTTTAGTTCCAATGGAGGAGGAGCCTCTTGATGATGTGGATTAGCCACATGCAGAGAATCCAATAGTGGAGACCACCACTCGTAGAGAATCTTCCAGAGATGGGAAAAATGCTCGTAGGAAGCTGACAGATTGATGTTAGATGGGAGAGAAAATGTGGGGTAGACATCCTCTCAACATAGACAGAGGAGATCTCCTGAGAGATACACTGGCTACATGGCCTTGGTTGCAGAGTGTGTAGCGACCAAATCTTCTTTTTAGGAGGTAGTGCAACAACCAATCTGGGTTGATGCAATGGTAGAAGAGTACGATTCTTGAAAGTTTTAACCCTGTACACAAATTACCTACTTAAAAATTCTAAAACATAAAAATTAAACAATGCGAGAGCATAACACGTAAAACACATACACAGCGATTTCCCCTGGATCCCAAAATCAGGACTACCAACTTGATTTTTCATTATGTTCCTTTCAATGTTACAATACATACTTATACATGTTGAAGCATCCAATACCATGGACCGAAAACAACCACATCCAAAAAACATGTGTGAAAATCCTACACAAAAACATAGGTGGGTCCACCCAACCTAACATAGGGTCCAAAACCAAAATTTTCCGGGGTGCTGCCTTAGACCCCATAAAGTCGGTTTACGGGTACCCCTTGTTATAGAAATATTTCGGCACTACAACCCTCTTATATGTCGATAAACAAGGGCTCTTTACGCCCTAAAAGTGTTGTTTCCTACCCTAAAGGATCATGGTCAACTGATTACATCATCCCTCAAAAGTTCCACCTAAACAACCACTCAAAACTAGCCAAAACTAGACCATACTGACTACTCCACTGTCAAGGTGTGATGCATAATGACTTCTACAATAGCCAGGTGTGATGCATACTGAAGAGGCCTTCTATGGGGTGCGATGAGCGAGAATGGACAAATGTCTAAGATAGTTTGCTAAGTGGGTGCTCATGGAATCTTCTAGAAACTTCTCCTATGACACTTCCCTCTCTGAATTCGCCTAGGGATGAGTAAGAGATCCAAGAAATCTCCAGGTGGAACCAAAAACAACAAGTGGAATGACACTAATCGAAAACCCAGAGATGACTCACACCCTTGCACACATCTATAAATGGATCCCTCATCTAGGAGATCTAGAGGCTGGAATTTTGTAATTTGCAAGGAAGTGTTGATAGTTTGTATATGAGAAAGAGCATTGTATTGTTGAGTGATCTTGATTTTCATGAGTTGAAGAGGGCTTTGATGCTGGGAGGATGATGGTATATCAGAGAGTTGGGTTGTAATTCTCCCTTCTATTTAATAAATTTCTTTGAGTTTTCCTCCATACAATCGTGTATTTGTGAATGTTGTTATTTGTGAATGCCATTGTATGTTCATTGTATTTCTAATTCTGCTATGCTTATGATATAATAGATCAAGATGCTTTGATAGTGTTTTGTTACTTTGTTTCTATAGGTATTCTATAAGCGGGATAAGTAGGAGAGGAGTCACAAGCTCTGTCAAGAGGGGGAGAGATCAAGCAAGGAGTTAAGCAGAAGATCCAGGTTGGTTCCTTTGCATCTCTCTTACCTATTATACATAGAAGAAATCATAAATTTCTTTGAATTGTTTGTTTCTAGGATAGCTTCCATTCCTAGAGGGCTAGCAAATTGGAAGGAAATTAGTTTTCACGGAAACAAAATGGTGACTCCACTGGGGACCGAATAGATGTATGTTTGTTGTTGTTGTTTGTTTTATAAAATATAGACGGAGCCTAAAGTTAGCCAAATAGCCTTCAAACTGCTCTTGCTTTGCAATTACATAGTAGATGAATGCTGCTTCAGTCAGTCTTCGGTTTAGTTTATGAATTGAACATTTGGCTTACAAGAATTCTAGATGCCCTTTTGGTAGCTTAGTAACCTCCCAATATCATTCCTCTATACTTTGCTCTTTACTGTCCATCATAGCTCAGCTTAAATCACTAAAATCAGCTACAAATTTAAGTCAAAACTCTCCTCAGTTGCACTCCCTGGATCATCGCATTGTCTATCACTGTCAACCAGTATGCATCGCAGTTCCCAAGTGTAGCAAGTGTGATTCATACTTGTTTCTGTGGAGCATAGGTGTGATGACTGACTGAGCCTATTTATCTCCTTGAAATTTGGGGGTTTTTTCCTTGTTTTCAGCTCTGTTTAGTTGATTTGCTACTTATGAACTATGCCTCATTACTAAAGCCTACTTGAAATACATAGTTCAGTCTCCATTGATTAGGATTAGTAAATGTTTTTTTGTATTTTTCCATCATTTACAATCCCTTGTCGAAAAGTTGCTTAAATCGATTTGTCATTTTGGTACAAAAAGTGTCATAACTGTGATTTTGTGTCAAAAAGAGAAGTGTTGTTGAGTCTTCCTTCCCTGGATAGTCGATTGAAATTTTTTTGAAGTATTTGATTTGATATGTTGATATTTGAAGCATCGAAAGCATTTTATATTCGAAATTGAAAAGTGTTGTTTAGTCTTCCTTTCCATTTTGAAAAAGAAATTGTCAAAATGTTGCTTTGAGTCAAATATTTCAGATCTTTGCTATACTTAGTTTTCGTTTTGGCATTTTTCACATTAAGGGGAATGGAAAACAAATACATGCATTTGCATTTGCATTCAGAATGTGTGCGAAAAATGATTTAGGAAAAGTTCATTTAGTGTGTGCTCTTTGCTCCTTGTTTGAAAGAAATTGGATCTTATTTCCTTAGTAGCTAGGATTTTCATTGCTAAAAATAAACATCAATTTTTTATCATTGTAGATTGCATGTTTAGGAATTTTACATCTACATCACTCGGTAAACCGTTGAAAGGAAAACTTCTAAACAAGATCAATTCTAAAATAAATTTCAATGAACTTAACCTAACGCAACACATCTACAGGTCTAGGCTAGAGACGTGTTCTCGCATCATAAAAACTAGTAACTATCATTTTCATCAAAGGTTGGGTGATTCCTCCTCTTTGATACGACAAGTGCTAGCACGGACTTGTGCTCACCATACCATTGCGAATATATTGGGAGACCACAATAGGATTATATCCTTTATCCATAGGAAGGTTAGTCTGTCACCCTATTGATCACAATGCACTGAACACAGCATTAGAAAAGATTGACTGCCGTACATAAGTCCTTGGTAATTTCTCTTTAATTTATCACCAAGGTTCCTATTGGAGTTTTGCAATTGGTTTGGTAATCCCTATGTCTAGATTTCTAGAGTAGTCAGTTTCGTTCCTTTTTGAATTCTTAAAAGAAAAGGTCCATTTGAGCACTTGTCACTTCAGGCTCATTAAAAATCGAAGGGGACTAGAGTCATCTTTAGCTTTTTCTCGACTCTTAAAAATTGAAAAGGAAAAGTTGTGTCAAAGCGTCATTAAAATTTATTTAATTCGAAATAACATCCCTGTTTCTTCGTTGATCTTAGGTTGAGATATATGGAGACAAATCTAGGAACCAACAATTAAGGAATCCCTTTTGAAGGGAATCCTAGTCCATTTTCTTCTTTGGGAAATGTTGGTGCTCTGTATATGGCCAGATTCTCCCTCCCGGGAATCACAATTGGTCTGCCAATATGACTATTCTCGACCTCTGTTGTTCAAAATACTGTGATTCCTCAGCAATCGAATCAGCAACCAGTTGATACTAAAGTTGACCCTTCGCCTTCTTCTTTGGTCGTGTCTCCCTCCCCTTCTTCCTCTTCGCTTGGTGAAAATAGCGATGCTAGTAACCGAGTGACTGAGAAGAAGAAGAAAGGGAAGGAGAAGAAGAAAGGGAAGGAGAAGAAGAAGTCAGTCAAGCAAGGGGGCAACCATGCAGCATCTGGCGAAAATCTGCACACTAATCTTTCCAAACCTAGATCTCCATGCATAATTTGAAAAGGAAAGCATTTTCATCGAGAATTTCTGTGCATTCCTCGGATCTTGAGAGAATGGTCCCCCCGTTTGCACCAACTAGTGTCATCAACTTCTAGTGATCATTGTTATAGACATTTTTGGGCACTTCAATCCCAATCATAAATGTCCATAAACTGAGGGCTCCTAAGTCCCTAAAAGTGTTGCTTCGCTACCTAAAGGATCAAGGTCAACTGATTACATCATCTCCCAGAAGTTCTCCACTGAAAACTGCTCATAAATGGTCAAAACTGGACCATATTGAAAGCTCAATGCAGAGGGTACGATGCATATCACCTTCCTAGTGTACAAGGTGCAATGCATACTGATTTCCTCCTCTGTATGGTGTGATGGTTGGGAATGGACAAATGGCAGGGACAAAAAAGCAAGGTGGAAGATCATGGAATCTTCCAGAAGCTTCCTCTTTGACACTTGCCTCTCTATTTTCGACCAGGGATGAGTAAGAGATCATCATTCTCCATGTGGAAGAAGAAACTATTAGAGAGAGGACACTAATCAAGATCCCAAAAGATGACTCACCTCTCTGTAATCATCTATATATGGATCCCTCATCACAGAGATCCAG
>APFE030800412.1:22122-32129 GCA_000404065.3 Pinus taeda
TCTCAAAGCTCACAGATTTTGTCAATGCATCTGCAGTATTCTTCAAAGTGTCCACCTTTACCAGCAACACCTTTTTGTCTTCTATCTTATCCCTCACAAAGTGATACTGAACATCAATGTGCTTTGTCTTTGAATGATAAGCAGGGTTCTTTGCCAAGAAAATTGCACTTTGGCTGTCACAGTCTATCCCTATAGCTCCCTGTACTAACCCATACTTAAACACAATATCTGCAACCAAATGCTTCCTTGCTTGCATGAGTGGCTGCCATGTATTCTGCCTCTGTAGTTGATAGTGCCACTACAGATTGTTTCTTACTCATCCAACTGACTGCACCTCCAAATAGGTTAAACACATACCCACTGTAGATCTTCTCTGATCCAGATCTCCAACCCAGTCTACATCAACAAAGCCACGAATATCCAACACTCTGTCCAATCCTGGCATTCCTTGGTAACACAAACCATAATCACTAGTGCCACGCAAATACCTGAAAACCCACTTCATTGCTATCCAATTCTCCTTTCCTAGTTTTGACATAAACCTACTTAATACTCCCACTGCATGTGCAATGTCTGGTCTAGTATAGACCATTGCATACTTCAAGCTACCAAATTCACTTGCATATGGAACACAGGAGATATCGTCTTCCTCTTCTTGTGTCTTGGGACACTATTCAACATATAACCTCACACCTACAGGAATAGGAACCTTCACTGGTTTATTATCATGCATATTAAACCGTTGCAGTATTGTCTTGATAGACTTCCTCTGGTTTAACTAGAGCTTCCTCTTTGCCCCATCTCTTTTAATTTCCATGCCCAAAATATAGTTTGTAGCACCAAGATCTTTCATGTCGAATTTGGAGGACAATTGGGTCTTCAAATCCTTGATAATTTCTTTGTCATTTCCAACCAGCAACATATCATCCACATACAAGACTAGATAAATAACATGGTCACCAATTAATTTAAAATAGACACAGTGATCTACTTTTCTTCTAGTGAAGCCAAGTCCCCGTATAAATGTATCAAATTTCTGATACCACATCCTTGGTCACTGTTTTAACCCATATAGAGACTTCTTTAACTTGCATACCAGTTCTTTCTTTCCCTTCACCGCAAAGCCTTTAGGTTTCTTCATGTAGATTTCCTCTTCCAGATCACTGTGAAGTAATGTTGTCTTTACATCCATCTGTTCTACCTCAAAATCAAAAGCAACAACAATAGATAAAAGTAATATAATAGAAGTTAGCTTGGAAACAAGAGAAAAAATATCACCAAAATCAATTCCCGACACCTCGGAATAACCTTTTGCTACCAACCAAGCTTTCTATTTCTCCACTTTTCCTTTTACATTTGTCTTCTTTTTGAACACCCATTTGCTGCCAATGGGTTTCCTTCTAGCTGGCAACTCCACTAGATCCCAAGCCTCATTTTTGTGCAAAGATGCCATTTCATAAACCATGGCCTCTTTCTCAAGTTTTCCATCCTCTGAATCTACTGCTTCCTTCACAGTTCTGGGATCATCGTCAATAATAGATAAAGAAAAATTTGAACAAAACACAGATGCAGTATACCTTTCTAGTTTCCTTCTTTCTCGAACTGATCTTCTCACACCTGGAGTTTGTGGATCTTCATCTTCTAATTTCTCCTTTGCTTAGAGTCTGATTCTTCCTCCTTTAGCTCAAACTCTATCTTCTCAGATTCCTTTGGTTGGACTTCATGTTTAATAACATCTTTCACCTCTCTAAACACCACATCTCAATTGTACACAACCTTCCTTATTACTAGGTTCCAAAGCTTATAACCCTTTAATATTGGCATTATGATACAACTATTGTCCTTGATGGCAACTCACACAGATGTCAAATCATAGTGTAGCAGGTTTGTAGTAAAGAGTTGATTATTAGACTACAAAGAATGAAGAAAATGAGATATCTACAGGTTCTTGTTCATAAAGCTGCAGTCCTCGGCTGGTTCTGCAGGTACTCCGTTCAAAAGGTGCGGACATGTTCGCAGGTGTTCCGAACAAAAAGTGTGAACCTAATGTACACAGAATTTCATGCAGAGAAAAACGCACACACGTGGGAAATATTATGGTTGGTCCATGGTATTTAGTCTGACATTTTTGATCCTATGGTTTTGGTTTGTGGTTTTGCATCTAAAGTATTGAACCCAGGTTTTGGGTCCCTAGTATTAAATCTCTATGGTTTTGGACCATGGTTTGAGTAAGCCCTATAAAAAGGAAAGGAGATCATTTGGCTGAACATAGTTGTGTTGAATATCTTAAGAAGTATAAGATCTGAAATACTGGTGATCGATTGGTGAGATGTAGTTGAACTTGAATCAAGCAGAAACCTGAGTATTACAAGTTGGATCTACTGATGGGTCGAGATCGCTTTGACGCATGATCAGATATGTAAATCTGATAGTATGAGGTATAATTTAAGACTGATAAATTATCTATACCTAGAGGTCTGCAGGCCAGATACAGCGCAACTGCAGAGGTTCGCAAGCTAGACACGGCGCAGGTGCAAAGGTGCGCAGGCCAGACACAGCTTAGGTGTAGAGGTGCACAAGCCAAACACAGTGCAGGTGTAGAGGTGCGCAAGCCAGACACGGCTCAGGTGCGGAGGTGCGAAGACAGGCACAACGTAGGTGCGGAGGTGCGCAGGCTTGACACAACGGTAGTGCGGATACCCGGAGATATATATTACTGAAGTTGTGGACCTTTTTTTGAAATATGTTTTAGATGTTTTGTCTATTACTGTGGTGTTCAGTGTTCTAAATTGGTGTCTGGTTGTTGTATGCTGAGAAGTTATTGATTCAGTATTTGTACAAGGAAGTTGGTTGATTGCAGATATATTTGATGTTTGATTGATATTGGATATAGTCTGAAAATTTATGACACGTGGTCCTTGGAAGAAAGAGAAGGTTGAAGCCTTTAATAGGTCAGCACCTACGTACTAGTACTTTAGCTAGTACAAGAGCTAAGGGGGTTGTGGCTCCCTTCCAGGAGAGTCTGGAGAACAAGAGAAGGTTGTAGCCTTCTGCAGGTTGAAGCCTGCATGCTAGTATAAGACTGCACCAATACAGAATCATTGTAAAATAAGTTTCAAATTGAAAGAAGATAGAGACATATTGTAGCAGGTGGTTTTCACCCACATTGGGTTTCCACCTTATATCTTGTGTTCTTTGGTGTGACTGTCTGCTCTATTTTTTTGTTCTTGTTATGACGCATAGATTAATGATCAACATATAAAGAATAAATTAAATTTTAAGTCTGGAAGGAATACACAAGTTTCATTAGTCAGATATGCAAATGTTTGTATAAATCGAAAAGGAATTTGATAATACTGATTCAACCCCCCTCTCAATATTATTTCCAACAATTGGTGTTAGAGCAGGTCATTCAAGAAAAACTTGATCGCTTGAAGGAAGATCTATCATCATGAGCAACTACGGAAATGAAGCATCTATCAGGCCACCGATTTTTGATGGGAGCAACTTTGTCTATTGGAAGGTAAGAATCACTGCCTATCTTCAATCTCTTGGTACAAAAGTTTGGGATATTGTGGAAACAGGATACACACTCCCATCAGCAACTCCTATAGATGCAGCTGGTAAGAAGCAGTATGACACAAATGCAAAAGCTGTCAATACTCTATTGGGAAGTCTATCTCAATTAGAATTCATCAAGGTTATGCAGCTCAAAAGTGCAAAATGAATATGGAACAAGATTGTTTTGAGCTATGAAGGAGATGAACAGGTAAAATGAGCAAAATTACAAACTCTTAGAATTCAATATGAAAGTCTTAGAATGCATAATGATGAAAGTGTGGCTAGCTATTTCGTACATATAGATGAGATCGTAAATTTTATGAAAAACTTGGTTGAAGAAATAAAAGAAGTTGTGTTGGTTGAAAAAGTTCTAAGATCTGTGTCTCCTAAGTTTGATTCAAAAGCTTCTGCCATAGAAGAAAAGCAGAATCTACAGAGCCTTACCATGTCATAGCTGCATGGAATTCTAACTTCTTACGAAATGAGAAAAGGAGGACCATCAGAAAAGAGGGAAGCTGCATTCAAGGCTTCATGAAAAGGAGATTATTATGAGTCAGGACATATATCAGAAGAATAAGAAGAATCAAATTTTTTCAAGACCTTCAATGGGGAACTGGAAGATTTAGAGGTAAGCTGCCTTTTAAATGCTTTTCTTGTGGAAGAGTTGGTCATTATGCTACAAAATTTCCTCATAAAGATGAACTAGACAAAGGTAAGAAACCTATTAGATGAAACAGAAAACATAATGTAAATAAGAAGAGCTATTACACACATGAAGACAGTGATGGATTGTCAAATAGTGATTAAGATGAACAAGATAATAATGATAGACCTTTGATGGCTTTTGAAGATGATGATTTCTTGGATGCTATAAATGAAGAAGGTCTTTATGAAGAAATTTATAAACTTAAAGTTTGTTTAGAGGAAAAGAATATGATTATAGATACTCTAACGTTCCAACTCGCTGAAAAGGATAAACACAATGAAGAGTTAGAATGTGAAATTGTGGGACATAGAAAAGAAATTGAGAAAACAAAAGCCCTTAATCTCAGATTTACTAAAGGATCTGAAGCTTTAGATGAAATTATCAAAGTGCAGTGTTCTCCTATAATCAAGATAGGTCTTGAATATTCTGAAGAAGCATCTCAAGCTCAAAATCAAGTGCAGAAGCCATCCACCACCAAAATTTTTCTTGATGCAGCAAGGAGAAGTGAACAAGTTGACAAGAGACAACAAAAGCATAATGCAGATCACCAAGTAAATCAGGGACCAATTGCTTCAAGAATGATCAAATATTACCAAATAAATTGGGGAAAATCTACTTCAAGGATAAATAGAAGCTTCAACCAGCCACAGGTAAATCATTCTCAATTTGGCTCAAGAATGGATGGAAACTACAATCATATGCTTGGTAGATTTGATAATCGCAGAAATTTCTTCAACGGCCAATGTTTCTCTTGCCATAACTTTGGTCATAAAGCTGCTGAATGTGTTTCCTACAAGACCATCATGACTAGGGAAGCTCAAAACGAAAGAAGTACGACTGGGATCATGAAAAGAACCTACAATAACTTTTATGCTCTTGAAAATGAAATAGAATGTTCTATTTGTAACAACTTTGGTCATGAAGATTCTGAATGCAGGAGTAGGTTTAAACAAACAACTCAGAAGGAGCAAGCTTCATTAACTCCCAAAACATGGAGAAAGAAAGAACCACAACCAGAAAGATGTGGGATAGTCTTATATGTGGAAGGATAGGATAATCAATGGTACATTGACAGTGGATGCTCGAAACATATGACAGGTGATAAAGAAAAACTTCAATCATATAGTACCTTAGAAAAAGAAAAGAAGGTCTCATTTGGAAATGAAACACCAGCATTCATAAAAGGTAAAGGTTTTGTTCGTTTGAAAGAGAGGGTTAAAGCTAGAAATGTTATGTGTGTTGAGGCTTAAAGCATAACATATTGAGTGTCAGTCAAATGTGTGATCAAGGAACTGAGGTAATATTTCGATCAAATGGATGTTTTGTTCGTGAGCTTGATACAAGAAAAACAGTGATGAAAGGTATAAGAACTCCAAATAATTTATACATATTCAAATAAGGACAACAATAATGTTATCTAAGCAAGAATGATGAACACTAACTATGGCACAGAAGATTGGGACATCCAAGCTTCTCCCAGATAAGGAAAGCATGCAAATATCAGGTGGTTCGTGATCTTCCTGACATAAGAATTCTAGACAATACAATATGAAAATCATGTCAATTTGGTAAGCAAACCAGAACTAATTTCTCTGAGAAGGAAGGATCAGCTAGCAGGCCACTTGAACTTGTCCACATCGATATATGTGGTCCAACTAGGAAAAGGTCACCTCAAGGAGAAGAGTACTTCATATTGTTCATTGATGACTTTCCAAGGATGTGTTGGATAGGACTCATGAATTACAAAGATGAAGCTTTCGAAAAGTTCAAGTCATTCAAAGCTTTGGTTGAAAATGAATCAGATCGCAAAATTAATGCCTCAAATCTGATCGAGGAGGGGAATTTGCCTCAAATGAGTTTTTCGATTTTTGTGAAGAACATGGAATAAGAAGGGAATTTTCTATTGCAAGGACCCCTAAGAAAAATAGAGTAGTGGAAAGAATGAACAAAATGGTTCAACAAATGGCTTGTGCTATGCTTGATGAGTCTGGAACTCGTGCAACCTTCTGGGGTGAAGCCGAATTTGCTGCTGTTACTATTATCAAAAAGACAAACGTCTGGGTAAATAGCACTCAGACTCCTCATGAACTTTGGTACGGTAAGACTCCCACAGTAAAATACTTCAAAGTGTTTGGGAGCAAATGCTACATTAAAAGGAGTGATGAAAATCTTGGCAAATTTGAACCTAGAGCGGATGAAGGCATTTTACTTGGCTACTCTCCCCACAACAAAGCTTACAAATGTTACAATAAAAGACTCCGTAAAATTGTTGAAAGCATTGATGTAGTGGTTGATGAAGAAGGAGACACTCCTAGGGAGGTAAAATCTGAATATTTCAAAGATGGCGAAGACTATCCGACAACATCAAATCAGATTCATGACGAAGAAGAAACCCATGAGGCACTAGAAGAACAGATAAGGATAGAAGAAAAGACTCCATCCAGATATGTTTAGAAGAATCATCGAGAATCTCAAATTTTGGGACAGAAAGAGGCAGGTGTACAAACAAGAAGAATCATTTCAGAAGCTTCAAGCTATCTAGCATTTCTCTCCTCCACTGAACCACAAAATGTAAGAGAGGCTTGCAAAGATGAATGTTGGGTCAAGGCCATGAAGGAAGAACACGAGCATATTGAAAATAATAACACTTGGGAGTTGGTTCATAGACAAAAAGATAAGAATGTCATAGGGGCAAAATGGATTTTCAAAAATGAGCTAAATGAAAATGGGGATGTGGTTAGAAACAAGGCAAGACTTGTTTGTAAAGGATATGTGCAACAAGAAGGCATAGACTTTGAAGAAACTTTTGGTCGAGTTGCCAGACTTGAGGCTATAAGAATGTTCCTTGCTCTCTCTAGATTTTAGAAGTTCAAAGTATTTCAGATGGACGTGAAATCTACCTTTCTAAATGGAGACTTAAATGAAGAAGTATATATTGAACAACCTCATGGATTTATTCTTGGAAATGATCCAACACTTGTATGCAGACTCAAAAAGGCTCTCTATGGCCTTAAACAGGCTCCAAGGGCATGGTATTATCGGTTGGATAAGTACCTCCATCAACAAGGTTTTATAAAAGGATCAATTGATAGTAATCTATATATAAAAATTGACAATGATAAGTTGCTGATACTTGTTGTGTATGTTGATCATATCATCTTTGGTAACAATGAAGAAGACATGAGTCAAAATTTGGCCTTAATAATGCAGAAAGAGTTTTAAATGTCCCTCCTTGGTGAGCTCACATATTTTCTTGGTCTACAACTCCAACAGAACAAAGACGACATTTTTCTATCACAAACCAAATATCTCAAGCAGGTCTTGAAGAAATATGGGATGGAGGATTCAAAACCAGTATGTACCCCTATGGTGACAGGATGCAGCCTCAGCAAAAATGATGAATTGACAGCAGTACATCAACCAACCTATAGATCCATGATTGGCAGTCTGCTCTATCTAACAGGTACCCAACCACACATTATGCATGTAGTGGGAATAGCTGGAAGGTTTCAGGAAAATCCAAAGGAAACTCATCTTCAGGCAGTTAAGAGAATTTTCAAGTATCTTCAAGGAACTCAAAACTATGGCTTATGCTATCCTAGACGTACAGATCTCACACTTCATGCATACACAGATGCGGATTGGGCAGGAAGCGTGGATGACAGGAAAAACACTAGTGGTGGTGCATTCTTCGTGGGTCCTAGATTAGTATCTTGGTTTAGTAAGAAGCAAAGCCCTAATGCGTTATCTACAGCTGAAGCAAAATATGTAGCTGTGACATCTTGCTAGACACAACTCCTTTGGATGTTGCAAATATTGCACGATCCTCAAATCACTTGTACTCCACCTATCTCCATTTTTTTTTATAATACAAGTGCAATTAGTATTTCAAAGAATCCTATCATGCATTCAAAGACTAAGCACATATCGATCAAGTATCATTTTCTTCGAGAACAAGTGCTTGAACAGAAGGTCAAATTGGAGTATGTTCCTTCTAAGGAACAAGTTGTTGATATTCTCACCAAACCACTGCCCAGGGAGACCTTTGAATACCTCAGACAAATGTTGGGGGTAGTTGATGCATCATCTTGCTGTTGAATCTTGTTTGTTTCAGAGATTGGTGTATGCGAATGAGGAATATGCGTACATATGCTGGTTTTATGTGGGTACAGTCGACTTGAAGAAAAAGAAAGGATGAGAAGAGTATGATATGGGTCTGTTAGAGACCATCTGGCATAGGTTTAGGGGAGCATATATTCTTCTAATAATGCATTGTTGGCCTTATCATAGAAGATCTTGGTTCAATTCTTCAGTTGTTTTGATGACAGGAGGAGGAAATGTAGAAGGAGAACATGGTTACTGACCTATGATTGACAAATGCTACTATGTCTTATTTTTCTTGTGTCAAGGTCATGTAATGGCCTATTTTGGTTGCCCCACTATGCCTGGGATGGATAATGTAATGTGCTTATTATATCATGTGTCCCCACTTGGTTGGGAGTTGTATGTATGAGTCTTTGGTTAGATTTTTTTTGAACATCTTCTTGCAGATCTTGCCTATATGTCAGGGGGAGCTTGGACACCATAGCAGAGTAGAGATTGCAGCATGAACTCAAGGTAGGGGTGATTTTAGGGGCGAATGTTCGGCCTTTGGTGAAATTAAGGGGTTTTAAATTTTTAGTGGGCGAATATTTTGTATCAATCTACATTTTTACAAATCACCTCAAATAGCCCACCTTATTTTAAGGGAGAGGCTCAAAAAGGTAAATTTAGCCCTTGAAATTAGGAGTTACAACCTTCCATTTGCCCATTTTCAAGAAGAGGTTTTATTTAAGTGAATCCTATGGGCCAAAGGCCCAAATACCATATTTATAAAAGAGGTATGGTAAATTAATAAAAATATAAATAAATGAGAGGTATGGTAAATAAATAAAGCATTTTTTATATTTACTCCATAAGTCACCTTATAAACATGCAAGGGTGTAAACAAATAAAAATATAAGTAAAGTGGAGGTATGGTAAACAAATAAAACGTCTTTTTATACTTACTCAAAAGCTATGGTAAATAAATAAAAATATAAATAAACTAGATGCATGGTAAACAAATAAAACCTCTTTTTATATTTAGTCCATAACCCTCGTTCTATTTATGAAGGCTCAAGAAAGAGGTTTCATTTAAGTGAATCCTATGGGCCAAATACCATATTTGTAAAAGAGATTATGGTTAAATTAATAAAAATATAAATAACGAGAGGTATGGGTAAACAAATTAAAACATTTTTTTATATTTACTCCATAAGTCACCTTGTATTTATGAATGGTATGGTAAATTAATAAAAATATAAATAAACGAGAGTTATGGTAAACAAATAAAACATTTTTTTATTTTTTTTATTAATACCATGCAAAAAAACATTATTAACCCTAATATTAGTATTAATAAAAATAAAAATGGCACATGGTATTACCCATGGTATTCACCAAAATGGCACATGGTATTGACCCATGGTATTCACCTAGAATGTAGCCTATTTAAATGGGGGAATTAAACCAGCATAAATCCATCTTTACTCTGGATCTACTAACCCCAGAGAGTTATCAAATATCGTGATATGCAAACTAGAATAGAGTGAAAAAATATTTTATCCCTCTCGGGGCTTGGTGGAAGAGTAAAAATGGATGTTGTAATTTAATGTATGTTAAATATTTTAGCTTGGTTAAAATAAAAAATAAAATAAAA
>APFE030800413.1:0-12503 GCA_000404065.3 Pinus taeda
CCCCATGTCCTCACAGTTCTTGAACACACAGGTCTGTAAAAAACTGCGCAGAAAAAATAGACGTCACACCAAGCGTTCTCTTTAAAATTACATAATACATTTGCCTGGTCTCTTGTTTAAACAAGAAATAATGTTTTAGGCCTGCTCAAAATTCAAATTTCAAATAAAGGGACTGTGCCGCGCCTGGAAGGTATTCGCTTTAATTACATGCCTGGGCTTTGTCTTATGTTTTAGTATTTTAATTTAATTAATTTATATTAATTTAGAAGTGAGAATTTTCAAATATTATTTTATTATAAATAAATTTTGAATCATGCATAATTTTATTTAAAGGTATTTTTGCTACAAGATTAATTTTTTTTTTATTGTGGCTTATAGTTTCAAAATCACAAAGTTTATAAATTTATTTTGTCATAAAATTATTCAATTCAGTAATTTTGTTATAAAATTTGTGAGATTTTGTTTTTATAATTTTATCAAGATTGATTTTCTTTTTAAAAGTATCAAGAGAAAAAAAAAGACATTTTTTGAATTTCTTTATTGAATTTAATAATCTCTTTTATAGAAAATGTAATCACCATATTGCTTATGATTATGACGTTATCCATATTTTGGAGAGAGGCCTCCTCTTAATCCTTAAATGAAAATAAAAATCATGTTAGGGTCTTTGCCAATCTTATTTCCAAACGAGTTGTCCTTAGTGAGGCTTTTTGGAAGATTTTCCAGTGGGTTTTTGCACTTCGAATGCGCAGGGATTACTCGTCAAGCTTATGATTTCAATAAATTCCTGCGAGATTTTTGAGAAATTAGAACAAAAAAACCCACCAGGAAAGCTTCCAAAAAGCCTCACTAAAGACAACTCGTTTTGAAATCAGTTTCATCAAATAAGATTGGTGAAGACCCTCTTTCATAAACCTTAAGTGGCATTGACGTTAAAAGGGTGAGATGATTGAAGAGCTTTCCACTTAACATATTTCTTGGTTCCTAGCTTGATAAATTTTCCATGCATAATATACTATAATGTGGGAATTTGTAGAATCGTTGGAATGAAGGCTATGTATCATCACTACAATCTTGTTTGAAGTATTCTTAGATAATATCTTTATCATCATAAGAAAATCTCTCTCAAAATTTTGAAGACTTCCATAATAATATTTTGATATACCAAAGTTTTTTGTCAATGAATTGAAGAATGAAAAATACATTTGAGGACTTTGTGAATGATTTACAAATTGTATGAAATTATAAAGAAATATTTTAGCAATACTTCAAGGACATTTGTTGATGTGTAGCATATTAACCATCATGGTTTATGGGAAACTTGTGTGAGTGTAAAAACAAATTATTAAAAGATGTAAAGTTTGTAATTCCATATACTACAATAATAAATATTGCATTGTTCAGATATGTAGTTCATTGAAGAAAGCCTGAATAACTACTCAAACATAAGGACCAAACCTTGCAAGAATATATAAAATTATGGACTTATATATTTTAGGGTTTTGTGTTTCTTTGTGATTCAGAAGCAAGACATTGTATTATATCTCACCATGATGAAGGAAAATCATTAACATGTTACGCTCACAATGAAAAAGTGGTTGAGCTCTCTTTTAAAGTTGTAATTTCTCTCAATAAAATTGAATGATTATAGAACTCGGTGTGTGTAGGATGCCTGGTTTGAAAATATCAAGAAACAATTATTATTAATATTCTAATATGTTTGGACAATGGACCTGAAAATGAGAACTCTACACATTGCAAAAAAATTTGGACTTATAAGAAGATGTAAAATGAAAATCTAGGTTTTTATACTTTGTAAACCCTAAAAAGCTACATGGATTATACAATAAATCCCTAGGATTTATGGAAAAGCCCCTAGGATTGATCATTTTCGCTGAAAGAAGAAACCCTAGCTCATGCCCAAAAGGAAATGAAAAAAACATGATGATGAGGATAAGAATAATAATTTATAGCTTGATGAGATTACAATGCTTCATCTAAGAAGGCAAGGATCAAGACAGAGTTGAAAATTCCCTACAATCCTTAGTTAAAAGGACTCCTTAATGAAGGTTATAGGTACAATGTGAAGGTGTTCAAGGCTTTGGTAGCAGATGGAAGCATTAGGAAGAATGAAACAAAGTTTATGACAAGAGGATTCTCCCAAGGTGGAGCACAATCTCAACTAGAGAGATTTGTGTTCGAGAGGGAGGAATGGAACATGAAATCTAAAACCATGCTAGATGACTAGAAGAGCTTCCAGTTTAGAGGAAGCGAATAATCAGGCTAGAAAGTTTGACATATCAATGTGCGTGGAAAGTGTTCCAAGACTTAAGGGAAGTCAATGGTGACTTCCAAGTGGATCTACATGATATAGCATGTAGCATATTACAACATAGAGTAGTACAAAGAAAAATTCATTGTAAGAAGGTTCTCCCAAAAGGAGGGAGAAGACTTTGGCAAGCCATTCACTCCAGTTGTTAGGTACCTTGGGTTTTGATGAGCCCGTAATATTGTTGATGTCTATTCTGACTCATAGGAAGAAACCATGGTAGTAATATTTTCTTTCGTGATAGAGGGAGCAGTCATGATTACCATGGAAGCCTTTACTTAATGTAAAAGGAATATGACCTTAGAATTCAAGGTGAAGGATCTAGATTTGATGTATTACTTCCTTGGTAAATGGAAGCATACTATTGAGATCCTTTAGATGATAGACTACAATATTGATGCCCAGAGATGAGAGGTCGCTCAGAGCACTACCTTTCTATGAATGCACCATGCTAGACAACATATATGCTTTAGTGACTAAGAGGAAATAGTGGCAGAGGGAGCAACTAGGATTTCCATAGTAGGATCTATTTTAGTGTCAAAGGGAGCACCCAATCAGGGTGATTAGAAATTATTTGTATGGAGCACTCCATGTGTCGAGGTACTGACACGGTACAGTTAGATATGGCTTGATATATGTCTCAAATTTTGAAGTACATCTTATGGGATTGAGTAGGGAGTTGAGAAGATAGAAGGAACACATCAAGTTGTTGCTTTAATTTGAGCTTCACAGGTAGCAAACAGTTGTCACACTCAGCAATATAGAGACTGAGTATATTGCATATATTTTTGCGAGTTGTGAAGTAGTGTGGCTTCAGAATTTGCTCGTAAGATCGTTTTACCAAGTGTTGGAATTGATGATGATATTTTTTGACAATTAATGTTGTGTGGAAGGTTAAAGAAAATTAATATCAACTACCACTACATTTGTGATATGGTACAAAAGGGAGAAGTGAGGCTCTAATATATCTCGAATGATGAGTAGACAATTGACATTCTCACAAAGTATATGTCTCAGACAAAGTTTTTATACTTAAGATACAAGCTTGGACTAGTGGAGAACTCCTCTATCAGTGACAGAGAGCATTTATGTGACATCAAAGATGGCATGGTTCAGACTATTAGTAACAATAGGAGATTGACCTGGACTTTTGATTGGTGGAAAACAAAGGTATAACTCATAGTATCAATGACAACAAGAGCATGGCCCAGATTGTTGATGAGATAGCATGAGGGGAAAACATTATTGAAAGGTTTGGTATCCAAGGCCTAGACACTCATGCAATGGGTGCCTCTTAAGCATCATGGACTAGAGAGAGGAATTCCAATTTAGGAAATGGGTTTCCCTAGGGTTTGACCATCGGGATGGCAACCCTGAACTAGTCAAAGTACCATGAGGTGAGGCACCCATCAGATCATGGTGACTAGCTAAGTAAGTACCATTGGTTATGAGAGATAACTTGGGTTGTGGTACATATTGATGATGATTTTGTTGATGATGATATTTCCTCATGGATATGGATTCTCCCCGTGTCATGTACTTTTATCAGAATTAGGGAGGTTATCCCGATGTTAAGTACATTGACCAGCATTAGGGAGAATGGGTTCATATATTTGATAACATCATGGATAATAATTCTCCTGTATCATGTACTTCAATCAAAATTACGGATGTTATCCTTAAAGCAAGTACATTGATCATAATTAGGAAGGATGGGTTGGTGGACAAACATTCTCCCTATGTTAAGTATTGTGACCAAAATTAGGGAGAATGGTTTGGTGGAGACTACTCGAACATCAGGCGAATTTTGAGGTCTAAAATGGGCCTCCTAAGAAAATGTACAACCAAGATAAACTTTATAAGAACCAATAGAATTCAATATTATGATGTCAACCATGGGGGATGATTCACCATTTTGGGAGTAAAAAAGTAAAAAGACTATAAAATAATAAAATAATGAAACTACTTTTTCAACTTATATTTTAAACTTATCTCCCTAAGATTTTACTCAAATTTCGAGTGTGAGTACTCGTTAGATGTCAAATTTAATTCCTCATCCAAGGAGTACATACTTTCAATGGACCATTCTACACAAAAATGAGAAATACATGAAAAAACATGATTGCAATCACGTTTTTCATGTCTTTTTCATTTTTCATGTAGTAGTGTCCATTGAAAGTATGCAATGTGAGTAATCCTTGGATGAGGAATCAAATTTTCATCTAATGAGTGTTTCCACTTGAAATTTTAGTAAACCCATAGGGAGATAAGTTGAAAATATGAGTTGAAAAAAAATAATCTTTTTTCCCTCTAAAATTTGATGATGTAATTAATATTATTTTATTATTTCCACTATTATTTTACAATTTCGTTAGGAGGCCTAGTTTAGACCTCAAAATTTCCCTAATGAGAGTGGATTCCTTTTATTGTTTTTGGCCCGACCACTCTATAAGAGTGAGTGTCTTTTCAACATCAGGCTCGATAACTCATTGAGTGAACCCATATAAAATCATGGCCTAGAATGAGGTCCATGTAGTGAGGGCATGGATTTCCTTTAGGGTTTCAACGTGGTGATGGAAAAATTGTGGTGTAAGGACATGGAAGTCCTTTAGGGTTTGACCATGGTAATGGAAACCTTTTGGTGTGAAGATGTGGATGTATTCTAGGGTTTATTTGACTTATAAAGTTGGAACATGGATGTTCCCTATGGTTTGACCATGGCGATGGAAAACCTATACTAGTTTGTATACCATGAGGTTGAGGAACGGATCATATCATGATGACTAATTATTGTACCATAGACTAGGTTTTCTAGCCTAGACGATGGTACCTAGTACATACTGATGATGTACCATAGGTTAGGCATACTAACCTGTGTGATGGTACCTAGTACCATAGGTGAGGTGTGATAACCTAGATAATGGTAACATGTAGATGCTATGATTGTCATAGGTCAAGTGTGTTGATCTAGGTGATTACGATGTTGATAATGTGAGTCATGAAACCTTATTCTTAATGAAAATTTTCAACAAAGAGAAACATATAAGGAAGTCAAGGTGAATACCTCCCTAGCTAAGACGAAGCTTTGATTTTTGGGTAGTTGCGAGAAGTATTCCCCAGCTACACAAGTTAAAATCAAAAGAAAGAAAAAACAAATTTAAGCTAAAACTAAAAGAAAGAAAATTATTTTTAAATTTAATTTACAAAGAGACTTGTCTATTTGGAGCAACCTAATATCACTATAAAAATACGCTCAATACAATCATAACATACACATCACTCACATATTATTCTCCCTCTTTTACACATGGAAGTAACTCTAACAAACAGGCCAAAGTTTTCTAAGAAGTTTAAATTTCTGCATAATTAGTTAATGAAGTTCATATATAATTGGAAGTAGCTACCAAATGCAGAAATTTGTGCTTGCCTACTAAGCACTATAAAATCAACAAATAAATATTGTATATGAGATATTATTGAGATTTTATATTCACTGATGAATTTAAATTTAAATCAATGCCATGAAAACCATGTCTCAAGTAAAATTTAACAAATTTAAAATTATATTTTTCATAATTATTCATAGAATAAAGAAAGTGTAAGAAATTGATTCTTGAAATTGTTGTAATGAAGCACATGCTTGTTCATAATTTTAGGAATGTGAATGTAGTATAGAAATGTGTACACATTCCTATTAACCTCTATCCATGCCTCGTGCACATCTTATCGACAAGTCTTGAGTTCTTGACCATAGTCAACAGAGGAAAGAGGAGCCACCAATGCAAATACTTTCCTATCAATCTCAAGCACCATGGATGATTCCTCAAACCATCACGTATGACCTCTAAATGGAATTGTTCAACTCCAAGCGAGATATGGATACCATGAACAATTTAGCTATGAACCAATAATATGTCTCAAGGCTTAACCAAGGTTATGGGAGAACCATAAGAGCCTTGTTCACTAAATGATGCTTCTTTGGGTCCAAGAACCATGAATAACAGCTACAACCGACAAATCTTCTCAAGTTATATAATGTCATGATCAGATCCTTGAGCCTATACATCAAACCTATATAGGGTATCTCTAGCCTACTAAAGGGATATAAGCACCATGATTAAACCAAAACAAAAACCCTGAATAGGAATGTGTCTTGTATTGACACCAAGAATGCTTTTTGAGGACATTGTTGAGGTTCATTAATAGTCAAATGGGATATGAACATGATCAGTAGGTTTTTTACAGTGAAAAGGGGTCTAAATACATAAACATAGCTCGGGAGAATAAGGGGCTTAAACCCTAAATGAAACTTCTTGAGAATATACACCAAGTTTAGGGGAAGAAAAAACTTGGGCCTTGGGTCCTAAAATATCTTCTTAGGATAATTTTTTATGAATAATTATTGCAAACAACAATAAAGGTACTCTCTTAAGAGTCTTTGATAACATATTTGGATATGGGTGTCATTAAGAAGTTTTATGTATTGAGGATGAATCACTAGGCCTTGAAGATTGTTTAGGAAGGAAAAAAATGTATCAATTATTTCTGAATCTTTTAAAGCTAAAGAGTTTCAAACAATTCCTTGAACCATCACATAATTCCTTTGAATATATCCTGTACAACTCTTGGAGTGGGATACATGTGGCATGATTAGGATTTATGCACTAGAAATGGGTTTTACACCCTAAACATGGTTAAGTGGGGAAACAAGAGCCCTCAACCTCAAGCACCACTAAAAACACCAAAAAATTATGATATGAGATCTTCCCATGGAGTCACTAGCATCTATGTTAAATAAGGGTGTCATTATGAGGTCATAGGCATCATGGATGGGTCTTAGGTCCTTAACCATATTTGAGAGTGTAAAAAGAGAGCCTCTAAACCTAAACCTTACTTCTCAAAATCAAGTTCCATGAAATAATCCTTAAACGCCATATGTGACCTCTATATGGTGTCACCTACCTCCAAGTGGATATGGGTGCCATGAAAAACTTAGTTGTGAATTAAGAATGTGTCTTTAGGTATAACCAAGTTCAAGGCAACAAAATAAGCTTTATGTTCTCTAAATGATACTTCTTTGGTTTAAGTGCCATGAACAACACCTACAATCCATGAGGCTTGTCATCTTATAGTGCCATGAGCATTTTGTTGAGCACCACTTGGGGGACCTTATAGAGCATCTCTAAATTACTAGAGGGATGCAAGCACCATGATTAAAAAAAAAAATGGTCCCAACTGTTTTTTTCTTAAACCCACACCAAGAGTAGTATTCAAGGCCATGGGTGGGGTTCTTTAACATCCAAGTAAGATACACATACCATGAGTTCTCTTTTCATATTTGAAATGTGATCTATAAACTATCATGGATATTTTTCTTGAATAATTCATAACAACAAATATTATAATTTTTTGAAATATTAGATGATGCAAGTTAATTTCCCTTAGCTCACATATTAATTAGCTATTAGCTTTACTCAAATATATGAAATAATTGAAATAATAAATGGCAACAATAGACACTCAAATACACCATCTACACAAATAAAAACCATATGTATCTTGGAAAACCCAATATACAAGAAAATATAACAATAACGTGAGGCCCATTATCTTCTCTCTTTGCTTTAATTATAAAAATGTAGATACAAAGGCATTGGAACTCCCCAAGGAGTAACATTTTCACACTATGACCTAAATTCTTAGTACAAATCTTCCTTGTCCTATATTATGATCATAAAATACCACTCTTATATGTTTTTTCTCATCTAGGAACAAGATACAATGTTAGATACTGGAACCCCCTTCTCCTCCCAGGGGATCGATATTTAACATTACCCAATAGACATATAGTGATAGGGTTTTCATCTCCTCAACCCTCAATTGTGATAAAAAAAAATTCCTTCTAGAATCTTCTCAAAAGTCCACATGTGGATATCCTTAGATGTGTTAGAATAGGCTAATAACATGACATCTAATCATACCATGGTTGTTAACAATGTAGGTCATATTGCAAGAGACATAACTTTCAAATACAAGCTATGATTGAGGTGATTTTCACAATGTTGGAAAGGTCACAATGTGCATATCAACATCAAGGGTCTATATGAAAGTTTCAATCTTGGAAACTACAAAATCATCATTTGATGCCTTAAAATGGTTATTGAAGGTTTCAAATCCCAATTTTCCAAACAAGAACCTACCACTAAAATGGGCTCTTCATGCCATTCCCTCAAAATTTTCCACACAGAAATTGTCAAGATAGATGAAAAATTATATGATGATACAATCTAGATCAAAATGACTCTTTTTATTACAAAATATAACATATTAGTGGAAATCATTCCCAAGTTTCCAAGACTTCATGGAACATCAAAAGTGTTACCATTTCCACCTTTGAAACAACTTCCCTCATTTTAATAAAGGATAAATATAAAAGAATGGAGGCTTCCTTGGTACGATTTACAACTCCTAAGGAAAGACACAATCAAGTATAGGGTCTCCTAAGTAGCTACCCAAGATATGACCAGTGAGATATATAAATCAAGTCAAATTTTGTATGGCTAATGAAGGTAAATTCCATATTTGGTTTGAGGTAATATTCTAGGGAATATCTAGGGGGTTTACTAAGAAACAATGCAGTGCAAAACAATCTACAAAGTAGTAAAAATGAAAAACTACCAACATTTGTTGTAAAACTTGCATAAAAGGTGGGAAATTATAGTAGTAAAAAAATTGAAATAACAATAAAATATAACCTCTTTCCCCATGTAGAGTTGTATACTCAACATAGTGAAAGGTTATTGTTTATGGGATAGTGGGGGTAGGTGGAAACCCACCCCGCATACTTGGTGTTTGTATGGCATGGTTCTCCATGAAAAGTAATTAATACACTATGTAATGAAGGGTGGTGGATGGTTTGATGGTTTGACATGCTCTAAGCTTTGGTTCTCTCATGATGGTACTTTATGATTCACCTTTCTATGCATGGTTGTAGAGGCTGAATTAGCTATGCCACTGAGGAAAATTTGATTTAATAAGGAAAGAAAATGTATGCAAATTGGGAAATCCTACTCTTATGCCTAACAATGTTTCTAGTATCTATGCAAGTTTAGCTATTAAGGAGGGAAGTAGGAGGTGATTTTTCTTTATTGTTTCAAAATTTGACTCAAGAAATATCACCTTGGAATCATTGCCAATTGGGTATAGGTTAAATACCTCTTTAATTACAAGAATAACATTTCTTTTCGGATATGGTTGTATTTCTCCTCCTTTCAAGTTCATCACTCTTTACCCCAATATTTTGGAATACTTTTAATCATCTAGTTATAACTCTCTCACTTTTCATTTTTTGTTTCTGCATAGTGGTTAATTTCTTGGATAGTCTCTATTTTAGTCAATGAGTTTCAACATATTAATACTCTGTGGTTTCCTATTTATTATTTCTACTCCTAGGGTTTATTGTTTTCTAGTTATCTCCCCTTAGTCCTTGAGATCAAGGGCTTCAACCTCTTTTCCCATATCCTCTTGTTGTTTATGGTTAATTTTAAGTGAGGGTGTTGGTTTTACTCTCCTTATATCACACAATTTCTTCATTTCTTCTCCATAAATTTGGTGAATTTGATTCCTCCCTGTTGCAGTCTCCCTTTCCTTTATGTTCACCCCCTAAAATGGGTTTATTTGATGCCTATCCAGGCCTTTATTCATATGCACCAAAGTGGGTCATAAGATCCATGTTATTTAAGATTTCAAGCTACTTCACAACAATTTTTAGCTATTTACACAACTATGATGCCCCCAAAATCCATATTGAAATCCTGTAGGTCGAGCATGATGCCAAAGTGGAATAAAGGTTCATTTTTTATGTACACTATTCGTCCCTATAATACTAGTGTATTCACTTATATTAGTGTCACCGTAGCCCCTTATTATTATTTTTGTGCTCGTGTTGTCCCAATATTATGATTATTGTGCCCCATAGAAGCTCACTATTGTTTTTGTCATGCCCTTACATTATTATTGTTATGTCGGCTCTGATTATATTGTGACCCCTTAAACTCCTATATATAGAAAGGAGGTCTTGTCATTTGTATCGTCAAAGAATTGTTCATTTTTTTACTGTAAAGGAGGTTTTCCCTTTGAAGAGGCTACTTTTGAAGTCATTGATCTATCTTATTACTCTATTGTGTGAGTTGGTTGCATAACAATTGGTATCAGAGCTTTGGATTCTAGGGTTTCGTTGCTTCAAATAGGCCATCGTGTAATTTTCACTATAACGTTTTCTCTACGAAGCTTCAAAAGCTGAAATTAAAAAAAAATTGATCCAAAATCATGATGAACCTCAGGACCCAATTTCAGATATTGTCTCGCTATATTTTCGGAGATATGAACTGAGGAAGTTAGGGTTTTCGAGGGCTCCAAAATTCAATCTCAAACATGTCACCTTGGGAAAATAGTTATAAATTTTTCTCTGGGCATCAGATTCAAATTTTGTAAACAATTACAAAAAGAGGATAGACTTTAGTTTTCTATGTATCATTTTTAGGTCTGAAGGTTGAAACAGTGATATGTGGCACTTCCTACAAGTGCGCTCTACTAAACGAGTCTATAATCAGGTCATGTGGGATATTTGATATAACTCTTTCGTGGAGAATCTAATATGGATCAGACTTGTGGGGTTGGAAAGAGGATGCAGAGGGATATCACAAAATGAAATTTTAGACCTTGGAGATCCAAAATTGCAGATATACAATAGATTTAATATCGAGCTCCTACAAAGACATAAAAGGTGTGTCATCTTTTTTTTTTAAATTTGCATAAGTTTGGTTTGAAAAAATTGTTTGAAGTGATTCAAAGGGCACAGTGAGGCATATTTATCATTGATGCCCCTATGAAAGAAAATGGAAACACCTAGTAAGTAACCTAAAATCTCTAGCATGACTCATGAAGAAGAGGACAAAATGCAACATGATATATCAAAATTACGAGACCAAGTGCAACAAATTTCACTCTCACAAAAATTACCAGAAGTTAAGATGGATGGTTTAAATAAAGGTGTGGAAGCTAATATGGATGGAATGGAAGCTAATATGGATGGTTTATAAGTAAATATTGAATATTTGAAGAAAGACATGGAAGGTTTGAAAGGAGATTTGGAAACGTTGCTACAAGAAATGCTTCCTAATGGCGAAAAGGTAGTAGAGGAAACTAGTGATGAGAACAAAAGAAATGTTAGTGATGACTTCATAGACTCTAATGTTGGATTAAAGATGCACCATTTTCTAAAGATCGATATGAGGAAGTTTGATGGCAAGGATCCCGTAACATGGATAACTATAGAAGAAGCAATATTTCGATCTCCATAATGTGCAACACACAGAACGATTGCGACTTTATATTGGAAGCCAATCAGTTTGTAATGTATTGATGGCTTTGCATCAATAAACAAATTGTCACTTGGGGAATTTTTAGGCGGAGAAATGATAGCACATTAAGAGGATACAAAAAGAAACACCTTTTTTAGCCAATTGATAAATCTCAAACAAAAGGGTTCTGGTGGAGCACATTGAGGACTTACAAAAATTGAATATAAGGGTAAAATATATTCCAGAGGAGCATAGGATTGATTTGTTCACAAGGAATTTAAAGGATAATATCCAACATCAAGTTCGCTTTTGGGAACTTGACTCATTGGAGAAGGCATTCAGGTTGTCAAGAAAAATTGAAAGCAAAATTATGGCAACAAGGAAGCCTACCAATCACAACTATAAACATGGAAGTGTTTCTACCCCTAGCCTTCCACAACCTACAAGGTTGGCACCACAATAATTGGAAGAAAAAATAGCAAAAGGGATTTGTTACAGTTGTGATAAAAAATCCACTAAAGGTCATAAGTATGCTGAGAAGAAATTATTTTACATAGAATGTGAACATGAAGAAGAAAAGGAATAAGAAACATCAAAAGAAGAGGATACACACTAGGAACAAACCCTAGAGGAAGAAGAAATGAATCCAACCATATATTTTAATTCATTGGCTGGAATTACCATTCCTCAAACTATCAAGATAGGACATATCAAGAAGAAAAAGGTAATAGTGATGATTGATTCGGACAATACCCATAATTTTATTCATTGTAAGATAGCAAAGGAATTGAACTGCTCCCTATATTCAGCAC
>APFE030800423.1:2427-32029 GCA_000404065.3 Pinus taeda
AATTCAAACCTTGAACCAAAATATATATTTTTATATAAACTTTACTGTAATAATTTCAAAGTTTAAACTAAAACCTATATATTCTATTTTCTTGTGGGGAAAATTCTATTAGCTACAAAAAATAAAGGATTATATCAAGGTTTATAATAAGCCACTCCGGTCTCGCATAGAGGAGACCAGACCATAACAAAAAATGTACTCTCCTAAGAGAACAAAATGACAACTTAAAACTAATAGAGACAACATAAAACATATTAATACATAGATAGTGGCCTATCTAATGTTGAACAAAAAAAACTAGATAACTATGGTCAAAAGCCAAAATCATATCAAAGTCAAATAAGGGGGTGAAAGTCTGAGCCTGCCACAGGGATAAGAGTTGTTGGATCTATTGGAGGTTGGTTAGTTATCGGGGGGATACCAAGATGATGTTCTATCCTCTCCAGTCCGTGGTCAATCCTCTCCAACCTACTATCATAGTCCCTCAGATTCCCATGCATGTGATACAAAGATTGGAGTAGGTCCATCTGAGACTCATAACATTTTAGAAGTGTTAACCCTAAAAGGAATTTCAATTTCTAGTACAAATATATCATTTACATGTACTGATTAAGAATGTCTCGTATCAATGATCCAATCTACGCACTCAGCAAGGACTTTAGAATTTGAGAGGGAAGTACGGTGAGAAGAGGCATCCCCTAAGATCGAGACAATTCCACATGAACATGGGTCAGATTGTTCTCTTAATATTGTAAAACAAAGTATTAGCCTGTTGATGCAACAAGGTATTTTCTCTTCAAGCTCACTCTTGAAAATAAGCAACTCCTCTTCTAACTCCACACAGAACCAACACACACGAAAATAACCAAACCCTATGGGAGGAATAATATGAGGTTTTTCCAACATGGAGACCTTGTTATCTAGGTCTGTGGTACCCAAAATGCCAACAACAAGCCAACCTCTGCTAGCTCTCGTACACCAGTTAGCAAAGAAATCACCCTAGAACCACAATATTAAGGCTCACACTGTAAAATTAACTTGAGACAGAGCAAATTCCCACCTCCTAACCTAGGTTAGATACATAAATCTAGTGAACCAATGGACCCCATGTGACCCCCAAGAGAGTAGACATTGCCAGTTTCCAAGGAGATGCACCACACAAAACATGCTCCCCAAATTTACAGGGATATCAACTATATAAACCAAAAGACATGAACCTCCCAAAGGATCACTCTATTCCACACAAATATAAGCCTAAGGTTCCTCAACCACCACAAATATCGCTAGCATCCAACCATAAGGAGATGAATTACATATACAAAACTACCACCCTCTATAGTTCTTCAACCAAGAAAGAGAATTTGAACTAGAATTATTGCATGAATTGAAAAAAAACAGACACACCCAAATAAAAAGAACCAAAATTGGAGATATCTATCACCTACTATGTTGTGAATGGGATCCCGCAAGGATAGTTTTGGGGCTAAAAGCCGATGTTTTGGGACCAAGTTTTGTAATAAAGTTGTAAAGTCTTTGCATTTTGTGGTCACGAAGTGTGAAGGTGTCATGAGACATGAAGGATTTTCCACCCTTATTTTCTAAAGTGTAAAGTCAATTGTAAAGGTCCACCCATGGTTTGCGGACCATGGGATTGTATAAAATGAGCTAAGTAAGTAAGTTATAAGAAGTTAAGTGAAGTTAAGAAGACAAGTCTTGGAGTCTTGGTAGAGAAGTCTAAGTTTCGGGTCTTAGCATGGGTAGAGGCTCTGCAGCTGAGTGTGCAGAGGCCTAGGGTGGAAGTTCGTAGCTAAGTGCGTGGACCTTGCAGCTGTGTGCGTAGGGCGGATAGAGTCTGTAATAATATGGAGATATCAATAAGGAGAAGTATTATACAAATTATGTGTCTTTATTTCCTGTTAATGCATCTGGTTAGATTGCGTTTTAGGTTTAATTTACAATGTTCATGTAAGGTGCGAATATATGTGATTATATTGGGTAAATGAACACAAGTAAGAATATTATATTATGTGGCACTAACTGGGATTGTTTAGTAAGATAAGTAAAGCACTTAAGATAACTTGGGAACCTATACAGTACGTTTTCATAGTAGCGCGAAAGTACTTGGGCCACAAGTTAGGGTTGCGTGAAGGTCAGTGGCACTCCTATGTGGAGGTAGTGAAGGGCAGAATAAAAGGCTAGATTGACAGAGCCCTAGAATGTAACGAACTATGGAAGCAGGAAAAAAGGGTATAAACTGACATCACGACCATCTTAGGGTGTAGAAACTTGGTTCCATCATCCCCCATATTGCTTCGGGTGAGACTTTGGTGTGCGCTCCGTGGGTTCACGCCAAAATGGCCAGTAGTGTAGGGATTTGTTTGGCTAACTAATGTTGAACCTAGGTCAAGCCCCATGTTATCACTCAGATTTTCCTTGAAATTGTTAGAAGAATGAAAGGGGTCTGAGTTAACCACAAACCAATCTTTTAAGTATAGAATCTAGCCAATCTGTACTCAGAGAGGGCTCTCTCTTTATGATTTAGCTTTCTTTATGGGATATTAGGCTAGTTATGAAATCTTGGGGGGTTTTGATTTTGTTTGGTGGTGAAATTTAGGAGCAGATGGATAGAACAAGGTATTTCAGGCCATTGGGCTATGGAGTCAACTAAAGATGTCTTAACTGGATTAGGTCGATTTAACAAAGGAGAATTTCATAGGGAAAGATAATTAAACAAAATACAAATGATAGCTTAAAAGGGTGAAATGGTATTGAAAAGGGAGGAAGGGAAATTAAGAATCTTTCAACAAAGTTCAAGATGAGGCAAAGTGGGTGCTCATTAAAAAAAAATTAAGAATTCTTTGTTAAATGGTCACAATGATAAACTATGAAAGTAGGGAGCAATTAAGAATTCCCTACCTATAATAACTTGGAAGAAAACATTAAGAAAATAAACGATTTTAAAGATAGAATGTAGTAAAGCTCTTTTTGAAATATAATTTTTCGTTTATCATTCAGATATGAAACACATATGAATATTTAAACCAGAAAACTGTAAAAACACAGGATATAGAGTACTTATTTGTTTCTCATTTGACATAGGTATCCTGTAAAAGTCCTTTGCTTTATTACTTTGTTCCAGCCATCCATACAAAAGTGTTCAATAGCACTTCAATTCCAAAAGTACATTGTCTACAGAATGTCTAAGAATCCACACTCAGTACTTCCAATATGGAAGTACCTATATGAAATTTACATTAAAATATCTCCTAACTAAAAGAGATACATTATAGGAAAACTAAATATCTTTTACATGAATGTAGAGACAGATGGTCTCGAAAGTAGAAACTGAATGTGAACTGCTTGTTTGCTGTCCCTATTTTTGTTGAAGGAGCTCTAGGTAGGTCCTATGGATATGCATCATGTTGTCTTGCTCGCAATTCTGTGCTAGATGATTGATTTTAGCTTTTCACTAATACTTTTTTACCTATGTATAATACTCTTTACCTATTTTACCATCATTCATCCTTTTTTACCAAAATTGACTATGGTAAATACTTCAATTTACTTCACTTTTTACCATGGTAAATCATAAGATGTCTGTCATGTTGGCCCACAATCATCTCTTGGTATTCTTGTCCTTGTTAGTTTTCTGTAGATTTCATCTGCTTCTATGTATTTTACAGAATTTGGTTGCACTGGAAACAAGTGCCTTACTTCATGCTTAGTATAAAAAAGGTTCTCCAAACTATCATAGAGAACTCTCCCTGTGGACAATGCCTTGGGTGTAGATGAATTGGCAGAAGAACTGGCTTGACTATTAGCTTGCTAATATAATTCATTGACATAATCATCCTAGATCATTAGCTTGTCATTGATGACTAAAGGACTTGGAAGTCATTTACTTTGTAAGATTCCAAATTTCCCCATAAACTCATCTATATCTTCCTGCATATTCTAACATTTGCGTTCTAGGCCTTGCATTAGACTCCTTTTGGTCAATATTTTCTTTATTTCGAGGATGGTACCAGTCCTATCGTCAATATTTAACTGTTCCAACTGATGCCTGTATCTACTATTTAGAAATTTTATTAATCTAATAGCTTCTTCAGGCTTCCTTCCTAATTCTTCCTTGGTTTTTTCAATCTCTTGAAGAGCAACTTTCACTAAGTCAATTTGTTCAAAAATGATTTGAATTGATGACCAAACATCATTGATTGAATTAATGATATTGGTCCATAAGATCTTTTTGATATCAGTCAAAGGCTTTTCAAATGTAAGATATTTTTCTAGTGTTTTAACCTGTTGAGTCAAGCCTTTGTTTTTTCTCATTTCTTCGGCAAAATTGAATTTGACACATCATACTTTTGCTCTAAAGTAATGAATTTCTATAGTGTGAGGTTTTGACTGGGCTAAAACTGTAACATTTCATTGATTGAATCTGCAGTAATTGTGAAGAGAATAGTTTTATTGGGGACATTATTACAATGAGGGTGGGATTATAATTGGCGTGACATTGATGGTTAATGTCTTGGAAAATGTGCATAGACGGGAGAATTTACCTTGGGAGATTTGATTCCCAAAGTCCTATGGTATCAAAGCCATTCATGTATTTGTCCCGACATTGACAGAACACTTTCAAGGAGCTTTCTTCAGTTACAAGGTCTTTTATTTGAAAATATTTATCTGCTAAGGGCAGATAATCCAAATCCCTATGTGGGGTAGTGATAGGATCTATACTGAGGTCCACGGGGGTTTCCATTTCTGGTTCTTGTGGATTCAGATAGGAAACGGGGCTTTCAAGTAGAGTTGGTGAAAATAGAGGGTTCTCGGAGTCTTCAATTCGATATCCCGCAACTGAATTATAATGAATTTTTGGTTTTTCAAAGTAATTGCAGAGGAAATCAAGTATCTACAAGGTTTTTGGAAGGAAATTGGTAAGTACCTATTTTTCAGTGATGAACAATGGAGAGCAGATTCACTAAGTGCAAATGGTGGACTGGAGTGGCATCAGACTACAAGTTTCAAGGTGGTTGATGGTTGGTGTACGAGCTAGTCGACTTCAACGTTCAGGTTGCATGCATGTGCTTTCAGAATAAGGGTGAAAAACTATTTTAACTTTGTTTTTATGCAAAGTCAAAGATTTTGGCGGGTTCCCGATATGGACAAGTGGTGTCAATGGGGAGGCGACTTGACATTTTGTCTTTCGCGGGAGGTAGTAAGCCGGTTTCATCGCACCGCTAGTGGAGGGTAAGTGGTTTTTGGGCAAGACCGCTCGATTCCATACGTTTCTTGACACGTAGCAATGGCACTATTCACAAAACCACTCACCATCGCATGCTAAAAGTTGACCAAAAAGGTCTGTGTGATATGCCGGATGTTTGTTGGATTTGGGAGATCCGATCAGACGGTCGTCTGGGAGATGAAGTGATTGGCAGATACGGAGGTCGGGCCCAACATGAATTAAAGAGATTAATCATATCGAGTGATTCGATTGGTTATTGAGTTATGAATTAGTCCAAATGACGTAACTAATCCTCATTAAATGGGGGTGGGGTTGGGTTCTTAATTAACTATGGATTAGCTAATTAATCTCATTTATTGTTTGATTTACGGTTATACTTAACCATTGGGGTGGGACATGTAAAAATTTGGGGTTTTTGTATAATAATATAATATGGGTGTCGGTAATATTGTTTTATAGGGGAATTATATAATAAACATTAGTGGTTAATATGACTTTATGGAATGTGAAATGCGCGCAAAGTTTAAAACATTTTCATCATACACATTTAAAACTTAGGCTAAGTGAATATGAGGGTTTATATGAAGAGTGTTTTATTTTCCCTAAATAAAATAGAATTTTACTTAGGAAAATCTTTATTAGAGAAATGAATAACTTATGAAAGGGGGTGAATATTAATGAAGGGACTTAAGCACTTAGGCATTATAAATTATTGGGCCGAGGGTCCGGTCCCTCCAAAAGTCAGAGAAATTCTCTAAGCCCCTCTAACTTTGGTAATTACCTTTAGAACTTAGGAAATTAGTGAAGATTTAGGGGAAATGAGTATGAAAGTTAATTATTTTTGACTTTGCTTGCTTGATGTGCCTTTCCATGTGATGCATGCCTTTGCTTAGTGATGAAAGTAAAATATTTAAACATTTAAAACTTATCATTCACCATATATTTATTCTGGAACCATCATCTACTTACCCTACCTACTTTACCATACCATTTTCATTTCTTTATTAGGGTGCACTTAGACTGGCAAACCATTTTCAAACTTTCTTTTCTTTTACATAGTGATATCTATCTAAATCTACACTTATTACATCCAAGGGCTCAGGTTAAATTGTTGAGCTTCTTTTATTCACTCTACCTATCTACTTATCTGCCAAGATTAAACTCTTTGGTTAGATCTTTATTCTATATTTCTACAACATGAAATTGAAAATATAAACTAATCAGGCTTAAATTATTTGACTATTCATGAATTGTGGCATGGGTGACAAGCTGCACACAATTTTTACTATACAAAAATAAAAAAGTAGTGGCATTTAGACTTGCACACTTTCATGGTCTTTTCTTTTTGTTGGGGTTTATTTTCTTTCCTTTTTTGACCTCTTTTTTATTCTTTTCACCCTTTTATTCTTTTTCTAGGGTATACCCTCTTTAGATTTTTTAATTTTTTGATTTTTTTATAAATGTGGAAAAACTTTGCAACAAGTAAAGGTATGAACATATTTCAATGCTAAACCAAGTCAATCATGATATATGACACCTATTGGTATAGGGGCATAATAGTGGCTCCTCTTGGGGATGGCTTTTCTTGGTGGAAAGTCAAGAATAGTAGATTAGTGGTCTTTGAATGACTTTGATTATGCTATGCAAATCTCGTTTTTCCTGCTGCTTTATTTGTATGTATGATAGTAATGTTTCTGAAGCTTAGGGCCTTCTCTTCGGGCTTCAACTCCAAAATATTATCGTCCAATAAACACTATGACATTACAAAAGATATAATATGTATTGTGAAGAACATGGTAACATTAGTAACTAGGATCAAAGTAATGTTTGAACATCCGACCATTAACTGATCCTTCTTCTACTTCTGTACCATATAATTCTTTAAGAAAATATGCATTGTTTCCTCTGAAATCATAGATGATGTATAGTCCTTTCCATAGGAAGTCAAACTTCCCATGTTTCCCCTTATCCTCTCTCATTGAATCCCAACTTAACACTTTATCTACAAGGTAGAAATCTTTTTCCTTGGTTCTTCTGTCAAATATATTCTTAAGTTTCTCCTGCAACACTTGGGATCTTTGGTACACCTCCTCCCTAGTTTGTTGCAAATTGGTAGTCTGGTTTATCCTTCTTTGTATATCGTTAGGTTCCACTTGAGCTTCTTGGATTATTTTCATGACAGGAACTCCTAATGATGAAGGAAAAATAACCTCCATGCCATATACTAACTCATAGGGACTGGTTCCAATGGATTTTTTGGTTGTAAGCCTGTCTGCCCACAAAGAATTGATCAATTTTTTGTTCCAAGTTTTCTTATTTTATTCCAACAGTTTTTTGATGATATTAAATAGATTCTTGTTGGAAGATTCTGTTAGTCCATTCTTTTGAGGGTAATAGGCTGTGGAATGCCCTATTGTAATGTGATACTTATTACAAAAATTAATCATTTACTTTGACTTGAAGGCTGCAACACTATCAGTAATGATTTTAGTGGGACAACCAAATCTGGACAAAATATTGGTTTCTAGGAAACCTATGATCACAATGTCATTGGCTTGTCTGGAGGGAATGGTTTCTATCCATTTAGTAAAATAGTCAGTGGCAGTGAGTATCCATTTATGTTGGCTAGAAGAGGGTGGATGAATTTCTGCAATGAAGTCAAGACCCCATTGTTGAAAAGGTTTCTCGGTGGAAATGGGTTTTAATGGTAAAGGTAACAATTTTCTTTTGCCTTCAAAGATTTGACATTTATGGCAAGAAGTTACAAATCTCTTCACATCTGTAAACAAGGTTGGCCAATAGAATCCAACCCTTAGGATCTTGTCTGCAGTTGAATTCCAATAAAGGTGTCCACCACAGTCTCCTACATGAAATTCGTGGAGAGCCTTGTCAGCTTCATCTTTTAATAAACAATTTAACAAAATTCCTTCTTGATTTTTCCAAAAAAGAGTATTATCTAAGATTCAAAACTTTGAAGTTTTCATTTTTAAAAACCTATTCTTGGTTCTGGATAACCCTAGAGGAGCCTGCAGGTTTTGTAAAACATAAATTACATCAGCATACCATGGTGAGTCCAAAAAGTCCTGGCTAATTTGTGGAGTCACCATCTCCTGCTTGTTATCCAGTTCATTTATGTTTACGGCTTGATAATTAGTTTCTGCCACGAGTTTGCCCAATCCCTGACCTTTTATTAGCTTGGTAGGTTTTATCTCTATATCATACTCTAAAATGGTAGCTATCCATTTTCCTCTTTTACCATCAATTCCATCCTAAGTTAGGATGTCTTTGACTACTGCATTAGGAACATAAACTATCACATGAGAGTATAATATGTAGACTTGGAAGTCTTTAATAGCTTTTACCAGTGCAAAATATTGTTTCTCCATTATTTTTTATTTTAATGATGCTTCTTTGAGTGCTTTACTAAAAAAGGCTATAGGTTTTTCACATCCATGATCATCATTTTGTAATAAAACTACAGCTATGGTGTGTTCTGATGCAAAAGAAAAAATGATGAAGTCTCTATCAAATTGTGGACTTGTGAGGATCGGTGTTCTGGTTAAGGCCATTTTGATTTCTTCAAATGATTTCTTGGCCTCTATTTTCCATTTGATATTTGAATCCTTTTTTAACATGTTTTTTAGTAATCTAATAAATTTAGCTAAATTATAAATAAATTGTCTTAAAAAATTTATCTTCCCTAGGAAAGCCTGAAGTTATTTAATACTTCTTGGATGAGGTATCTGTAGAATATCTTCGATCCTAGAAGGGACAATTCGAATGCCATCTTTGGAAATAATGTGACCTAAACATTTATCCTCCTCTAGACCGAACAAGGACATATTTGGATTCAAAGAAATGCCATATTTTCTACATTTTAAAAAGACTTGCCTAAGATGGTCCAAGTGCTGTTGATCTGATTTAGAAAAACAGTTAGATCATCTAGATATATAACAAGAAAATCATGAATTTCTTTGGCAAAGGCAATGTCCATTGCCCTTTGGAAGGTTGCTCCTATGTTTTCAGTCCAAATAGCATTTTGATGTATATGAAAGTACCCCATGGTGTTGTAAAAAAAGTTTTCTCTTGGTCATCATAATGAACCAAGAATTGGTTATATCCTGAAAACCCATCTAAAAGTGAAATTCTAGAAGAACCCACTACCCTTTGCAAAATATGATCCATTTTGGGTAAAGGATAGTTATCTTTAAGAGAGACCTTATTTACATTCCTCAGATCAACACATAACCTTATTTCCCTAGTTTTCTTCCTAGTAGGTGCCAAGTTAGACGCCCACTCTGAAAATATGATAGGGGCAATAATCCCTGCTTCATACATGCATTTGATTTCTTTCTCAATTGATGATAATAGCATAGGGTTAATTATTCTGAGATTCTGTTTAAAGGGATTTTGATTTTATTTCAAAGGTATGGTGTGCTGAATAATAGAGGTGTCATAAGATTTCAAATCTTCGTAACTCTAGGCAAAGACATCTTAGAATTCCCTCATAAGTTCAACATATTTTAGTTTCTGATCAAGAGGTAAAGATTTTGACAATATTATCATTTTTAGATTATCCTTTGTTCCTAAGTTGTACTCTTCAATATCTGCTTTTAATGGCTCCATTTTAGGTTTCTTGGGAATGTCATTGGAATCATATAGATCTTCTAGAGGAGTCAATCCTTTGGGTAAATGATTGTCCTTTAGGTTGATAACCTCTGTTTCTTCTTCAATTATTTCATCTAGGTCCATTTGTTTTAGGTCTTGAATTTCATTTTGTGTGAATTTTGTGGGATGGAGCATATTTATTGAACTTTCTTTTGAAATGTTAATTTCTACCTCATTTATTTTATTAGAACTAATAACTGTATCAACATCTATGTTACTGTTAGAAAACTGTTCATCTAAAGTTAAAAAATTATTGATCTGCTTATCACTATAAAAAACCTGCCAGTTCTTCAGATTTTAGGGATGGCTGGTCTGTGCATAATCTAAAAAATATATTGATGATTAGGTTAAAAAGGTAATTTGCAGGTGCTGGCGAACATGGCCAGACTGTGGGCTTGCATGCTGTGTTTTCTAGGGATAGTTGCAAGCTGGGTTTCCAAAAAAGTGTTGAGAATTTCTATGACTATTCCTCTATAATATCCTAGTCTAGGATCCCTAGTTGAGTAAGTCCCTTTGATTTGTTTAATTATTAACCCTGAATACCCTATGGCAGATGCCCTAATTGCTCCTAATCTTTTAACAAGTTTAAGACCCAACAAGAGAGCCTCATATTCTGCCATATTATTGGTGCATCTAAAATTTAATCTGTAGGCATGGCCTTCAACATGATCATTTTCTAAATTGTACACCCAAACTTCTGCTCCTGCTTCTAGTTTATTGACTAAGCCATCAAATTCTAAATGCCAAAGAATTTCATGCACATAATTTGTGTCTAGGGTAGTAGGAACTTGTTTAAGTGTTAGATCTGGGTTTTCATTTTCATGTAATTTTTATTTGTTATATGATATTTCCTAAATATGAACACTTGATTTTTCTTTTTCAATTTCTTTTGGTTCTACTGCTAAAACCTCTAAAGTATTTGAAGGACTAGTTTCTACATTGTAAAGAATGAGTGAATCCATATCAGAGTGTACTGAGTAGATGGGGAAATTTTGTGGTCTTTCCTGACTACTTACTACGTATTTTATCAATGTTTCTCTGTATAGTTTCTTTGGTTGTCCAAAAACCGATATAGTAGCATATGACATATCCAATTGAAGAGATCCCTGAAACTTGGCACCCTAGGATCTGGATAACAACATGCCATATTTGGGTGGTATATTTGCTACCACTATGTCCATTAAAATTGTTTTTGCAGGGTATTGAACCAATGAAACACACAAGTCTTTTATCAATCCTAAACATCTCACCTAACTAGAATCAAAAGAAAACAAATCTTTGTATTGTCTAGTGATGTCTAGGTCTAGTTTTTCTATTACAGACTTGGGCATAAGATTATGAGATGCCCCAGAGTCAAACATGGCATTGTGAAGAATCTTATCATGTATGTTTAAGCTCACATAGAAGGGAGGAATTCCTCCTTCCAATGGTTTTCCATTCACTTCTAGGCAAAAGATTAATTTATCTTGTCATCAAAAAGATTAACTGAGTCTTCAGTTCCCATAACTTTCAGTGATCTATTGATTTGAGTTTAGTAGGCATCATGTTTAGATAATTTAGAGAATGGGACAAATTTTTTTAGCTTACCTTCTTCTGTTTCCAAATTAAAGGGCTTTTCTATTTGGGCCTTTGGATTTCGAACAACAATATTCTCTCTGTTTTCAATGTTTTCTATGTTTTTCTCTTTTTTAGGAGTAGAATCATGATTTGTTGATTCTCCTAGATCAACCTCTAGAGGTTCCTCCACAATTCCCTTGGAAGGAAGGCAAGAGGAGGGTTGTTTATTGTTTTGTTGATTATTAGAGACATCTTCAATTATGGGGTTAGAAGGATTAGTGTTTGATCTAGAAAGAATATGTATAGGTGTGATTACTGCCTTACCTCTTTTGGGCTGATTTGGAACTGTTTGCTTGTTCGTTTCAGGGACATCAATTCTCCTACTTCTTAGATTGTATTTCCTGTGCACCACAAATATAGCTATGTCATATCCTTCTCTGAAGTTGAACGATCCCCTTATTGGGTTTGGAACTATTTAAGTATGTGGGCCTCTTGATCATCTTGGGTTAAGAAAACTTCTCTTTCATTACCGAGCCCCATCGAATTAATTTGAGTATCTTCTTTTGGGCTTTCAGAGTGGGAAGCTTCTGCATAGTTCTCCTAGAAAGGGGGTCTAATGTTTTGGTTAGGACCATTCCTTCCAGTGTTCAGGTTTTGATTTTTTCGAAAATTAGGATTTCTCCCTATATTGGCTTGCTGGCTATCCCAAGGAGATTTCGTTTCAATTGTCTTGACTCTGTCTCCTAGTCTATCCATTCCTTTAATTATGGCATCTACCTTTTGTGCAAAGGGTGAGCTTTCTTCCTTTAATGGTATCCTTCTTTCAATCATGGCCCTGGCTCTTTTAGATAGCATGTTGTCTTCAACACTAACTGCGATGATTTGCATATCTTCCAAAGTAGGGGGGTTTTGTTCTCTCAGCTGGAATGCCATATCAGAATCAAATCCATCTGGGAATTTGATTAAGGCCAAACCAGGTGGGGGTCTAAGATCTAGTGGGATGGCATTATACACATTGTTGAATCTAGTGCAATAGCCCTGCATAGTTTCTTGTGTTCCTCTTCTTGTGTATTCGTATTCAGAGAGAATCTAAAGGGAGTCTTTCCTTTTCTCCCACCTATTCAGGAATTGTTGATAGAGAGTTCTTAGGCTATCTATACTATTTACTGCTAAGGCTTTGAACCAGGTTCTAACTTCGCCAGATAAACTTTGAACAAATATTCTCATTTGCACATCAACAGTATCTATTTCATAAATTTCAAAATAATCAGTCATCTTCTTGGTGTGTTGCTGGGCTGTATAGGTTCTAGTGCCATCAAAAGTAGTGATCTTACTTTGGTAGTCTTGGGGCATGACACCTAAGTTTCCTGGTAGTACCAGGTGGGCATATCTGTTGGCCATTATTGTTGGTAATGGTGAAACAAAAGCTGGGGTTGGAATAACAGTGGATGTTTGAGTTGTGGATGGAGAGCCAAAGGTGATGGTTTGATGTGGATTGGTTTGAGGTTGAGAGATATGAGGGAATGATGAAGAACTTGTAGAAATAGAAGTAATTATAGAGGGATTATGGGTTCCTTCAGTGGTAATATTAGATTGTGGTGAGTTCTGCAAATATCTATCAATTGACAAATTGGCTGCTCGGATTTCTAACTCTCGGATGAACTTTGGGTCTTGGACTAGGTCTTTTAATTTAGAATCGGATGAAGTCCTAAAAAAAGAGGTTTCGAAGTATTCATCAAAGGGTAGGTCTTCGAGGTAGATACACCTAACAAGATAGGATGAGGATCTAAATGTGGGTCGAGGACTAACAGAACTTTCTTGTCTTCTAAGAATTCTAGGGATTAGATTGGGGTTCTCAAACACTTGGGGTGGATTGGGATTAGGATTAGCTCTAGTGTAACGAGTCATTTATGAAGTAAAATTTTTGGGTTTTGTTTTTTCTTAATGGATATCAAAACAACTTCTATGATTTCTTTAAGATGCTTTTAGATTTAAGGTTTAAATTTTCTTAAAGATTTGTTTTGACTGAGGAATTAGTTTCCCCATTATGGTCGCCACTATGTTATCACTCAAATTTTCCTTGAAGTTGTTAGAAGAAGGAAAGGGGTCTGAGGTAACCATAAACCAATATTTTAAGTACATAATCTAGCAAATCTGTAATCAGAGAGGGCTCTATCTTTATGATTTAACTTTGTTTATGGGATCTTAGGCTAGTTATGAAATCTTGGGGGGTTTTGATTTTGTTTGGGGTGGAATTCAGGAGCAAATGGATAGAACAAGGTATTTCAGGCCATTAGGCTATGGAGTCAACTAAATATGGCTTAACTGGATCAGGTTGATTTAATAAAAGAGAATTTCACAGGGAAAGATAGCTAAAAAAAAGACAAATGATAGCTTAAAAAGGTGAAATGGTCTTGAAAAGGGAGGAAGGGCAATTAAGAATCTTTCAACAAAGTTCAAGATGAGGGAAAGTGGGTGCTCATTAAAGAAATTAAGAATTCTTTGTTAAATGGTCACAATGATAAACTATGAAAGTAGGAAGCAATTAAGAATTCCCTACTTATAATATATTGGAAGAAAAAATTAAGAAAATAAACGATTTTAAAGACAAAATGCAGAAAAGCTATTTTTAAGGTATAATTTTTCGTTTATCATTCAGATATGAAACACATGAATATTTAAACCAGAAAATTGTAAAAAAAATAGGATATAGAGTACTTATTTGTTTCTCGTTTGACATAAGTATCCTGTAAAAGTCCTTTTCTTTATTACTTTGTTCCAGCCAACCATACAAAATTTGTTCAACAACACTTCAATTCCAAAAGTGCATTGTCTACAGAAATGTCTAAGATTCCACAGTCATTACTTCGAATATGGAAGTACTTATACAAAATTTACATTAAAATATCTCCTATCTAGAAGAGATACATTCTAGGAAAACTAAATATCTTTTACATGAATGTACAGACATATAGTCTCGGAAGTAGAAACTGAATGTGAACTGCTTGTTCGCTATCCTTGTTTTTTTTTAGGGAGCTGGAGGCAGGTCCTATGAATATGGATCATGCTGTCTTACTCATAATTCTGTGCTGGATGATTGATTTTAGCTTTTCACTGATACTCTTTTAGCTGTGACTGATACTCTTTACTTGTTTTACCATCATTCATCCATTTTTACCAAAATTGACTATGGTAAATACTTCAATTTACTTCACTTTTTACCATGGTAAATCATAATATGTCTATCATGTTGGCCCACCAATCATCTCTTAGTATTTTTGTCCTTGTCATTTTTCTGTAGATTTAATCTACTTCTGTGTATTTTACAAAATTTGGTTGTACTGGAAACAAGTGCCTTACTTCATGCTCAATATAAAAAGTTCTCCGAACTATCATATAGAACTCTCCTTGTGGGCAATGCCTTGGGTGTAGCTGAACTGGCAATGAACTGGCTTGACTATTAGCTTGCTGATATAATTTGTTGACATAATCATCCTAGATCATTAGCTTGTCATTGATGACTAAAGGACTTGGAAGTCCTTTACTTTGTAAGATGAAAAATTTCCTTATCAACTCATCTATATCTTCCTACATATTCTGACATTTGTGTTCTAGGCCTTGAATTAGATTCCTTTTGGTCAATATTTTATTTATTTGAAGGATGATGTCAGTCCTATCCTCAATGTTTAACTGTTCCAACTTGTTAGAGCCTAGATTTGCCTTAGGCTAAAAAGGCAAGGTTCTAGGTCCACATCAAACCACGCTCAGCCTTGTAGCTAGCCCTACGAGGATAGAAGAGGGCTCTCTCCAAGTCAATCTCGGAAAAGATAAGCGATGAGGCGTGAGATGACTGAAATAGAAGCTAATGTTAGGCTAGATATGAAGTACGAGGGTTCGATTTGGGTTTTTAGGAGTTTTTGTGTTGAAATAGGGAAAGGTAAATTTGGGCTTGGGGATTGAGGCACCGTTTTTGCAGAGGTCTAAATGGGGCAAGGAAGGTGATCGTCTTGATGCTTTTAAAGGGAATGAATGGGTAGATCAGATTGGTGAGGAGCTAAGGAGAGAAATAAGGTTTCAAGGATTCTCCTTAAACAGGTGAAAACATTGAAAATCAAACAAATTTAAAGGCAGAGCATAACAATCTATGGATTCTACCTTAACACTTCATTTGTTCAATTGCAGAAGATGAGAGAAGGAAAATGATACACATAACAAATTAAAATTACTGATATAAGCACACCATCAAAACATAAAGCCACATGGATCCAAAACAGTGTTGCAAAACCTTGGTCTTTCCTTAGCCAAAAATGCAGAGAAAATATGTACAATAGTACGCCAAAGCAATTCCCAGGTGTCCAACCATGAAAATGACTGATAAATTACATAATATAGACAAGAATAACTCCTTCCCATGCCTCTAGGGGTCGAGCTCATCATTCTAGGAGCTGTTTCAACCAATTCTAAACAAGGCACTGAAATCTAGGCAATCCAACAACTTGCCTCTATATGTTAGGAAACTAATTCATTCATTTAATTTTCACCTTTTAGTGATGAATCATCTAGAAAAAGTAAATATGTGCCAAAATTATATCTTAGCCTCAAGTTACATCAAGATAGATCAATAATTACATCAAAAAGTCAAACTAGTCAAAACTGAGCGAAATTCTGCGCTGTTGAGTGAAAAACAGGCCAAAATTCTCTATGCGCTGCGCCAAAATCTGTGTGCGTCGTGCCACTTTGAGGCTGAGTTTGAGGCACTTCTTGAAGTCCAAATTGAGCCCAAGTGTACTTGTTGGAAAGCCCTGCTTTTCAAATTTCCAACCCAAGTGGAATTTTTGGATTTGGATGTCATTTGCCCCTCCCAAAATCAAATCTCCCAAGACTGGTCAAAATGTGCCAAATGAGGCTGCCTCAAGGCAGAGTGCTGTTGCAGTCAACGTTTGAATGCCTTCCTAAACTCCAGATTGAGCTCATGATAGCTCATTGGAAAGCTATTTGTGTCTAGTTATCATTGGACTCATCAAGTAAGTCATTTGGCCAACAACGCTAGGAGAAAACTTGATTTCCCCAAGGTCACTTCAAAGGTGCATCAATTCTCACGAGGCAATTGTATTTTTGACATTTCTCTAAAACCATAACACCTGTATAAAACTTGAAGGAGGTGTTTCTTCCTTGGCATGTTTTGGACAAAAACCTCTCTCATTTTTCCCAAATTGAACTTTTATTGCTCAGAAACATCATTTGAATAAAACCTACCCCGATGTGTGGAACAAGGGATTTGTCGAAATGAAGCGAAATGAAGGGGATAAGGGGCTTCTAAATTCTTGAGAAAATTTTTTGAAGTAGGGAGGGATGTTAGGAAGTAGGGGAAAGTGGAATATTAGAAATTGAGTGAGGGGAAGGGGTCTAAAAGGGCAAAACACAGGCCCAACCTAGAAAATTGCCAAGTTGTAGCAAGAAACTAGGGTTTGTGCGAAAATGAGGAATTTGGGGGATTTTAGTGATGGAAAGTGTTTAATAAGGTAAATTATGGATAGGGGAAGGTGTATGAACATCAGGATATAAGTTTTGCTGATTATTTGGCCATCCAAGAGAAATTACCTCCAAAACCCTAGGAGAGGGAAATGGACCTTACCTAGGCACAACTGAAGCATGAACAAGGTATAAAATGACCCAGTGGAACTTGACATGATGATGACAACCCTCTTAAAGATGGCACGCTCAGCTGAATGGTGACATGGAACGTCATTTGGACAACTTTGACAAGGGCGAAAACAAACCTTAGAACTAATGCCTAGTGACCAAATTTTGCTTGAAGACTTATTGAAATGACAAAATTTGACCTTGACACCTTAAAATCATTTTGTAAGAGCATGTTTGATCACCGGAGGAAGGCTGCAAATACTGACACTAACACAATTGATGCCTGTTTCTACTGTTTAGAAAGCTTATTAATCTAATAGCTTCTTCAGGCTTCTTTCCTAGTTCTTCCTTGGTTTTTTCAATCTCTTGAAGAGCAACTTTCACTAAGTCAATTTGTTCAAAAATGATTTGAATTGATGACCAAACATCCTTAATTGAATTAATCATATTGGTCCATAAGATCTTTTTGATATCAGTCAATGGATTTTCAAATGTAAAATCTTTTTCTAGTGTTTTAACCTGTTGAGTCAAGCCTTTGTTTTTTCTCATTTCTTCGGCAAAATTGAATTTTGACACATCATACTTTTGCTCTAAAGTAATGAATTTCTCTAGTAATTCTCCAAGGGAAATGAGGGTGAGGTCTTGACTGGGCTGAAACTGTAACATTTCATTGATTGAATATGCAGTAATTGTGAAGAGAACAGTTTGATTGGGGGACATTATTGCTCTAAGGGTGGGATTATAATTGGCGTGACATTGATAGATAATGTCAGGGAAAATGCACACATAGGGGAGCATGTACCTTGGGATATTTGATTGCCAAAGTCCTATGGTATCAGAGCCATTCATGTAATTATCCCGGCATTGACAAAACACTTTCAAGGAGCTTTCTTTAGTTACGAGGTTTTTTCTTCGAAAATCTTTATCTGCTAAGGGAAGAGAATCCAAATCCCTATGCGGGGTAGTGATAGGAGCTATACTGAGGGCCATGGGGGTTTCCATTTCTGGTTCTTGTCGATTCAAATAGGAAACAGGGTTTTCAAGTAGATTTGGTGAAAACAAAGGGTTCTGGGAGTCTTCAGTTCGAAATTCCATAGCCGAATTATAATGAATTTGGGTTTTTTCAAAGTAATTACAGAGGAAATCAAGTATCTAAAGGGTTTCTGGAAGGAAATTGGTAAGTAACTATTTTTTAGTGATGGACAATGGAGAGCAGGTTCACTGGGTGCAAATGGTGGATTGGAGTGGCATCAGACTACAAGTTTCAGGGTGGTTGACGGTTGGTGTACGAGCTAGTCGACTTCAACGTTCAGGTTGCATGCATGCGCTTTCAGAATAAGGACAAAAAACTATTTTAACTTTGTTTTTATGCAAATTCAAAGCTTTTGGTGGGCTTGGGATATGGACAGGTGGCATCAACGGGGAGGTGACTTGATGTTTTGTCTTTAGCGGGAGGTGGTAAGCTGGTTTCATCACACCGCTAGTGGAGGGTAAGTAGTTTTTTGGGTGAGACCACATGATTCCATATGTTGCTTGATAAGTAGAAATGGTACTATTCACGAAACCGCTCACCATCGCATGCTAAAATTCAACCACAGAGGTCCGTGCGATATGTGTAATGTCCGTCGGACCTGTGGGATCCGATTGGATAGTCGTTGGAGAGATGAAGTGACTGGTAGATACGGAGGGTGAGCCCAACATGAATTAAAGAGATTAATCATATCTGGGGTGATTTGATTGGTTATTAAGTTATTAATTAGTCCAAATGATGTAACTAATCCTCATTAAATGGGGGTGGGGTTGGGTTCTTAATTAACTATGGATTAGCTTATTAATCTCGTTTATTGTTTGATTTACAGTTATATTTAACCATTGGGGCCGGATATGTAAAAATTTGGGGTTTTTGTATAATAATATAATACGGTTGCTGGTAATGTTGTTTTATAGAGGAATTATATAATAAACATTAGTGGTTAAAATGACTTTATGGAATGTGAAATGCGCGCAAGTTTAAAACATTTTCATCATACACATTTAAAACTTAGGCTAAGTGAATATGAGGTTTTATATGGAGAGTGTTTTATTTTCCCTAAATAAAATAGAATTTTACTTAGGAAAAGCTTTATTAGGGAAATGAATAACTTATGAAGGGTGGTGAATATTAATGAAGGGGCTTAAAGACTTAGGAATTATAAATTATTGCGCTGAGAGTCCGGTCCCTCCAAAAGTTAGAGAAATGCTCTGAGCCCCTCTAAATTTGGTAATTACCTTTAGTTCTTAGGTAATTAGTGAAGATTTAAGGGAAATGAGTAGGGAAGTTAATTATTTTTTACTTTTCTTTCTTGATGTGCCTTTCCATGTGATGCATGCCTTTGCTTAGTGATCAAAGTAAAAGATTTAAACATTTAAACTTATCATTCACCACATATTTATTCTACAACCATCATGTATTTACCCTACCTACTTTACCCTAGCATTTTCACTTCTTTATTAGGGTGCACTTACACTCGCAAACCCTTTTCAAACTTTCTTTTCTTTTACATAGTGATATCTATCTATCTACACTTATTACATCCAAGGGCTCAGGTTAAACTGCTGAGCTCCTTTTATTCACTCTACCTATCTACTTATCTACCAAGATTAAACTATTTTGTCAGATCTTTATTCTCTATTTCTACAACATGAAATTGAAATATGAACTAGTCAAGCTTAAATTATTTAACTATTCATGAATTGTGGCATGGGTGACAATCTGCACACAATTTTTATTACACAAAAGTAAAAAGGTAGTGGAATTTAGACTTGCACACTTTCATGGTATTTTCTTTTTGTTGGGGTTTATTTTCTTTCCTTTTTTGACCTCTGTTTTTATTCTTTTCACCCTTTTATTCTTTTTCTAGGGTATACCCTCTTTACATTTTTTATTTTTTTGATTTTTTTACAAATGTGGAAAACCTTTGCAACAAGTAAAGGTATGAACATAATTCAAAGCTAAACCAAGTCAATCATGATATATGACACCTATTAGTATAGGGGCATAACACCTACTGTGTTGGGAATGGGATCTTGCAATGATAGTTTTGGGGCTAAAAGCCCATGTTTTGGGACAAGTTTTGTAATAAAGTTGTAAAGTCTCTGCATTTTGTGGTCGCGGAGTGTGAAGGTGTCATGAGTCATGAAGGGTTTTCCGCCCTTATTTTGTAAAGTGTAAATTTGGTTGTAAAGGTCCACCCATGGTCTGCAGACCATGGAATTGTATAAAATGAGCTAAGTAATCTCTAAGTAGTTAAGTGAAGTTAAGAATAAAAGTTTTGAAGTCTTGGTAGAGAAGTCTAAGTTTCGGGTCTTAGCATGGGTAGAGGCTCTGCAGCTGAGTGCACAGAGGCCTAGGGTGGAAGTTCACATCTAAGTGCGTAGACCCTTGTAGTTGTGTGCGTAGGGTGGATAGAGTCTGTAATAATATGGAGATATCAATAAAGAGAAGTATTCTACAAACTATGTGTCTTTATTTCTTGTTAATGCATTTGGTTATATTGTATTTTGGGTTTAATTTACAATGTTCATGTAAGGTGCAAATATATGTGATTATATTACGTAAATGAACACAAGTAAGAATATCAGATTATGATGCGCTAATTGGGATTGTTTAGTAAGATAAGTAAAGCACTTAAGATAACTTGGGAACATGTACAATACGTTGTCATAGCAACACGAAAGTACCTGGACCACAGGTTAGGGCTGCACGAAGGTTAGTGGCAGTCCTTTGCGGAGGTAATGAAGGGTGGAAGAAAAGGATAGATTGACAAAGCCCTAGAATGTAACGACCTGTGGAAGCAAGAACAAAGGTTATAAACTGACATCACGACCATCTTAGGGTGCGGAAACTTGGTTCCATCATCCCCCATATTGCTTCAGGTGAGACTCTAGTCTGCGCTCCGTGGGCTCATGCCGAAAGGGCTAGTAGTGTAGGGATTTGTTTGGCTAACTAACATTGAACCTGGGTCAGGCCCCACGCAGCCAACATACTGAAAGAAGTGGTGTATTTTGCCTTGGATGTTTGAAGAGAGGAGAGAAAACCAACAATTCCCCCTTAGGCTTCTACAAGTTGAGAAATATGCAATTCAACCAAATATTATGGTACTTTTCATAACCATTGTGCCTTCCGAATTTAAACATTGCTTGAGTCTCCAGCCAAGGTTGGAAGCCCAAGTTTACCACCCTTTGCTAGATTGTAAGGTGGTGTGACCCTCCACTCGGCGAAAGGTTTCTTGACAACTTCCTCCTAATTCATTTACAACCTCATGCCTTTTGTCTACATGAGGTTGTATCACTGCAGACTAGAGTGCCCCTCCCTTGTTCTCAGTCGTGAAGATGTATTGACGGTTTAACAATCCAAGGAATGCCATTATGGCTACTCTTCTCCCACGCAACACGCTATTAAAATTTACACTCTCCCGTCCCCTCATTTTCCCAAATGTGTATAGAGGTATGCCTTTCAGTCCATAATTACACTTTTCAGGGGCATGGTGCCACGTCCCCAATCATTAACCAAATGACATGGTGATGATCCACCCCTCATCTCAAAAGTCACCCCATCCAAGACAAAGCATATATATTCTCATATAAAATAACTTTGTAAAATTTTAGAGATTATCGATTTAAAGGGAGAAAATATTTTCCCTTTGCCATAAGCCAATTTGGAAGCCAAATACAGTATGCAAATTATAAACACACATAAAATATTCAAATTCCTTTAGTATTATTACTTTTTGAAAATAGAGATTTTATCTAATAACTAACAAGACTAACAAGTCTAATATGAAATGTCACTGCTTAGTACCTACCTCTTAAACAAAAAGTAATTGACAACCAATGTTATTGATGACAAAGTAATATATATATTATAAATATATATATAATAATAAATATATATATATATAATATATATAATATATATATAATATATATATATAAATATATATAATATATATAAATATATAGATATACAACTTTAAATTTTTAATTAACCTCTAACTCCAAATCAATGGAGCAATGAATTAATTTTATTAAAATGGTAGAAATATAAAAATTTTATAGTGTGTTAACATATTACTTAGTGAGAGTTTAATATATTTTGAAATTCCCTTACAACTAGTAGATATATGGTGAAAATAAATGTAATTAGGAATTCCTTTACATTCTATGTGCCACCATTTTTTATGCAAATACTTGTTTAAATTATGGTGGACATTGATCCACATGACATTCTTGCATAAAATATGATGGACAACTATCCACATAGCATTCTATTGTTCAGAGTTATTGCATGATGTCATCTCCTAACAACCTGAACATGTTTTCAAATTGTGTGACTGCCTGCTCTTGGGCAGAAAGGTACCTAAGTGTAAGCTTAGGATCATTTGCAATCAGGTTGTGGGTGTTGATGACAACCATTGGGTTAGATTGCCCAACTCTTATCATGAGGGGTTCTGTCCCTTGTCTTTCCATTACCTTCTTCATCTCTACAGATCTTGCCTCCTCATGATTTATCCATGATGCCAAGGCCATCAATTGCAAGTCCCTAGTTTTGAATTTGGGTCCCACACATTGAAATCTATCAAGGCCATGTTGTGTAGGTAAAACTCAGACATTTTTTTCTCTATCTTCCAAGGTGCGTTTAACATAGAGATAAATGAATTGTCAATAGTCTTGGAAGGGCATAGTTCCTCTCTGTGCTAAAGTATTAATTTGTAATTGTAGCCACTACTCCTTAAGATACAATGCATAAGAATTTGTTGGCATCATGCACTGGATTGCCTCTAAGGATAAACTGGCCATAACTGCCAATTAACTTTCCCTTTCTTGTAACTGTCCCCTCAACCATGCATTCTATGCTTCCAAATAGGATTTCATGATTGCCTCTCTATCCCTTATGCTACTCAGTTCTCCGCTCATCTCCCTTACTTTCTCCTCCATGTGGCCAACATCCTCCAATACTTTGGATTTGGGAATTTGCATCCACCTGTGTGTTCTTTCCCTTTATTTCTCAAGCACAAAGAATAAGGGGATGAGAAATTTATGTGGGATGACCCTACCCCCTTCAATGAACTTGTAGTAAGAGTCGAGGTTGGGTTGAGGACTAGGTTCTCTTAGTTCTGGGTCTTCCTTCTTTGTTTCTTACTAAATGATACCTTCTTGGTCCATTTTCTAAGTTTCCTGTAGGTTTAGTAGAGTTTCCTATAGGATGGTCTTTGCTTCCTATAGGTCCTTTTGTGTCTCCTGTAGGAGATATTTTCCCTTTGATGAGGCAGACCTCGTGACAATCCTCCTAAATACGTGATGGGAGATTTTGGAGAGGCTTGTGTTGATGATCCTTCTCCTCGACTTTTCTCAAGAGGAGCTACCTTTTATTGCTGCTTTGGTGGGTCTTCAATGACAATAGGAATTTTGGTTGGTGTTTGAGGCCTTCCTTGCCTGATCCTTGTGATTTTTTCTTGTCCTAAAGTATAATGGTGTTTGTCTCTGTCACTTCCCTTTCGACTTGATAGGTGTACTTAGGGATGTAAGAGCAGTTGATGCCTCTTTCTCAGTGGGTTCTAGATATACCATTGGTGGTTCTTCCCCTACTTTGCCTTTAACTGTGGACCTCTATTCCTCCTTGCCTTTTGTTTTCGCTCTTCCATTCTCCTTCTCATTCTTGTCTTTCTTTTCCTCTTCTTCCTCCAGTTCCTCACTTTGTTCATATGTTTCTTCTTTTGCTTCTTATTCTATCACTTCTTCATTTTCCTCCTCCTTTTCTTCCTCTTTTTCCTCCTCTATTTCTTCTTCATCCCTCTCACTAGTAGTGGGGCTTTTTTCATATTCAAGAGCTTTTATTTGTCCCTCTACCTGCATGTCTCTGAAAGTTGTCCATGTAATAGGGAGTCTTAGGTTTTGGAGAGCATCTTCTATGATAAGTTTGATTAACCCATGATGGGCTAGTTGTTGATGTTTCCCTTCCTACACTTTGATGTTCATATCTATCACTAATTGAAGAAGAAAGTAGGGTATACTTAGTCTATTTTGAGGAGGTGTGTCTACTCCAAATCTCAGTTCTTGGAGAATCCTGAAATGGTATCCATCCACCACACTGTATCTACCTTCACATGATATATATTTGATGAGGTGGTAGCTAATTTCATTCCAAGGGTATGAAATGCTTTCTCTTTTGACCCCATTTTTGTCCTCCATTGCCTCCTCCCCTTCTAAAACCAATTTCTTCTTTGCAAGGGTGTTGTTACCCTTATCTTCCTTTCTCCAAGGCAACCTTAAAGGAAGTGTGGTGATTATGTCTATGACTTTAGGGGTGATTTCTACCGAGAGGTCCCAGTTAATGGCATGAGTGAGAGAGCAAAGTATCTAGCCACCTCATCATCATATCCCCACATTTTTTTGAAGAAAACCATCCAATTGTGCCTTATGAAGATTTCTACTACATGAGGGTGTTGATGAATTCTCACTGTGTTTGTGGGTTCCCTCTTGTTAAATCCCCCTGTCATTTTTCCTTTGGTAATTGTGAGGCTTGTATGGGTATAATTCCATAATTTTAGTGGGCAAGAGATTTAAATGATACCTCTGCAATATAATTCTCCTAGACTGCAACTTCCTTAACCAAATGGAGGATTTTTGTTTACTTTTTTTAACTAGAAAATGTGGGAAGGTATAACTCCTGCCTCCTAGTTAGTGTCTAATGAAGCTAATCTTTGATCTTTCCTACCTAAATTCCCACTAATAATCATATAGATGACTGCTCCGTATCATGTAGGTCCCTCTATAGGATCCTTTAGGTGCTCCTGCACTACAAAATGCTCACTATCTTTCCTATAGACACTGGTTCAAGAGGCCGAGAGCAACCTTGTTTCAAAAAATCCTCGAGATTGTGAATGCTTCCTTTGCATGGAAATCAATGTTTTATTTCCTCATATGGGTGATTGTGTGGGATGGTGTGTTGGCTACCTCAGTACGAGCACCCACTTTTGGACTGTTGTTCCTACTATCACTCCATCATTCCTCCTTACCTTGTAATCATCTCCCACTTCGATCATCCATAATTTAACCACTTTTGGATTTATCTCCTTTTTCCTCTAATTTGACCACTGCCACATGTGGAGTGGTCTAATTGATTTCTCCTCGTCGATTGGCCGAAGGTGGCCAAGTTAACTAGCCACCTTTGCTTATAAAACTAACTCTTACACAATCCTACATTTTTTACCATATTATGCTAACAAGAGAGCTTAAGAAAGATGATATACCTGTGGTTAAGATGCTTTGATGATGCTACTTGTTGGAGAATGATGTCCCTGTGTTGTGTATTTGCTGCATATTTTTTGTTATTGGCCTCTTTTGATGCTTTTTTCTTTGATGTGCAGGCACTGGTGAGTGATGCTAATGATCCTGTTGCTACTACTGCTGAGCTCTGGAGGATCTTCCTTAACATTGGGATCTCTATGCTGAAGATGACTTCAACCCTATGAAATTTCATTTTGTGGGAAAGGCTGCTACAAGATTTCCTTAGGAAACCTATAAGATTTCTTGTAGCTGCCTCTCCCCTAAAATTTTCATTTTTGTTTTCACTTCTGGAGCATGAGGATTGTTGCCATGGGTAGAGGAGGAGCCTAGTGGTTGGTAGGTGAGAGGTATAACCTTCAGGTATTGTCCCCTTGTTCTCTGTTCTCACCCTCTTCTATTTGTTATTTTTTTCTCATTGAAAACTGTAATATTTTTGGAATTGACTTATTGAATGGAGGCAAACATGGTGGTGAGAGGCATGGTGATGAGGTTATGGAGTAAACATTTTTTTTTTGACACAGTCTAGTCATATCCTTACTCTAGGGTCTCTTTTCTTGAGATTCCCAAGCCACTGTAATTCCTACAGGATCCTCTTGTAGGTTTTCAGGGAATCCTATAGAAAACATAGAGCCTGTGTAAACTGAGCTGGAGGAGTTCATGAATGGAGGGATTGATGGGATAACGAAGAATATGGGATGGATGAATGAAAATATGGAGTGCATATGTCCTTCTGCTCCTCTCTTATTGCTCTAATCCTCCTCCTACTGGCCTACAAACAACATTTTCAAAGTTTTTCTTTTCTCTCTTATATCTATATATATCATTATACTATATATATATGTAGATATAACAACTAGTCCACCACCAAGAGGTTTTCACCCAGAGATCTTTTTATTTTTATTTTTTTCAACACTATTGGGCCGTCTCAAGAGGTTTTCAACCCAACAGTGGGACTCAGGTTCCTCATGGAGGTTTTCACCTGAGTATCTTTTTTTTTTTTTTCCTTTTCTATTTTCAGGGACTTGATGGGGTAGAAGCTAAGACTTGCTCCACCACGATCATTGTCTTGCTGATGCCATTGATGAATTCTTTCTTTGACAAGGGATTCTTGTAGACCTTCAATCTCTACCCATTGACAAGTAAAGGATTAGCCTCTGCATCAATGGTTCTTATCTATATTGAACCATTATCGTGACATTTTTTATGACATAAGGCCCTAACCATCTAGTCCTTAACTTGCCTTTAAAATCCTTGTATCTAGAACCATACAACAGAGCCTAATCACCTTCTTGAATTTGTTTATCCCTTCTGGTCTTTTCATGTGATATCTTCCTCTGAACTTGAGTCACCTCTATGTGCAGGAGGGCCTACATTCTAAACTCACCTAACCCATTCAGCTGGAGTAATATCTCTTGTTGTGCCCTAGTGAGGTCTAGATCTAGTTGTGCTGCCATTCTTAAGGTGTTGTATTCAAATTCAATGGACAACATGGCCTTCTTCCCATAGACTAGATCATAACGAGTGAATCCAGTGGTGCTCTTCCAGGTGGTATTGTAGGCCCAGATAGCCTCAACTGATCTATCTGCCTAGTCCTTTTTGTTGTTTCTAATCACCTTGGTCAGATGCCTTCCATCACTATGTTGGTTACCTCTACTTGCCCATTAGCTTGTGGGTGGTAAGGAGTGGATGTTCTATGCTTGATCTTGTGATGGATTGAGAAATTTTCAATCATGTGAGATGTAAACTGATTGCCTTGATAAATAATTGGTTCTCTAGGGTACCCAAACTTATAAAATATATTTTCCCTTAAGAACTCAGCCACTTTCTCTTCTGTTGCTGCTTTGATGGCCTTGGCTTCAGCCCACTTGGTCAAATAGTAAATGCACACAATGATGTACTTCTATTTCTTGGATTGGGGGTCAATGGGTCCAATTAAATCCATGCCTCACTTGTCAAATGGCTCGAAAGTCACTTGAGGTTGTAGAGGAATTTCATCCCTTGGGGTAGCTTTCCCCATCCTTTGGCATCGATCACACTAAGTAGTATACCTCCTCCTCACATCCCAATGAAGAGTGGGCTAGGAATAACCAACTTGTAGCACCTTGAATGTTGTCCTTTTGGCTCCAAAGTGACCTCCAGAAGGCCCATCATGATAGGTTAGGAGGATGTTAAAGAACTCCTCCTCCCTTACACATCTTCTCAGAATTTGATCTCAGCCTGGTTTGAAGAGGTTTCCCCCAATCCAAGTGAATGGGGTGCTCTTCCTCACAATATTTGTTTTTACCTTGGAGGAAAAATTTGGTGGAAACTATGCAGACACCAAGTAATTTGCTATGTCAGAAAACGATGGAGGGGGAACTAAAATGGTGAATAAGTGATCATCCAGTAACTTATCATAAAAAATTCCTTCCTCCCCTACAGGAAAAGTCAATTTGGATAAAAACGCTACAACAACATTCTCCTTGCTAGGCTTATGAATAATAGTTAGATCAAACTATTGTAATAAAAGTAACCATCTAATAATCTGGGAATTTACATCATGTTTATTCATCAAGTATTTAGTTGAAACATAGTCAATGAGCACAAATGTTTGGTAACCTATAAAGCAATTCCTAAATTTGTTCAATGAATGCACAACAACTAGGATCCTCTTCTCAGATATTGTGTAGTTTGGTTCAGCTTTTGATAGATTCTTACCAATGAAGTAAATGGCATAAGGTAACTTTTCACCTATCTAGCCTAGAGATGCTCCTATGGCTTTTTGAGAGGCATCAACATGTATATGGAAAGGAAGGGCCCAATTTGGTCCTCGAAGAGTAGGTGCACTGGTCAAATTGTCCTTTAGGGTGCCCAAGGCCTCTTGACAACCTTCTGACCATAAAAATTTAGAGTCTTTGGCCAATAACCCAAATAAAGGAGAAGCTAACTTGTTGAAGTCTTTTATAAATATCCTATAATATCCAGTGAAACCTAGAAAATTTTTGACATCCCTCTATTTTTACGAAGGTCTGTTACAGATCCATTTGGGCACATCACTCCCATCATTCATATTAGTACCATTAGGGCTCATCAAACCCTAATTCAGTTGCTACATACCATAAACAAGTCACTATTTTGAATGTCTCCTTCCCTGAGAGTTTCTTGGACTGAATCCCTCCAGAAAATCCTCCTTGAGGGACTAGCGTAGCCTTGGACAGGGGTAAGTGCACTTCAGTTCAGGTAGGCCCATGTTAGGGTGCTTCGTAGAGCACCTAGGCCCACTTTGACCTATGCTGGGCGAGATTGAGTGAAATTCACATAGGGTTATGGGAATATTCTTATCTTCTAGATCCGTCTAGAATATTCCCACACTTATCATCTCCTTTGATCTCGAAATTGGATAGGGAATGATTTAAGTAACCTCCTACCCTCTCATCCCTTCCTCCATGGAAACTAAATCTAAGTTTGGAAGGCTGTTCAATACCCTCATTTATGACCAAACCTCCTCCATTTTCCTATACATTGAGCACTTATCTAAGTGATCAGGGGCTGGACTTTGAGAATTTATAAGGAGATACTGTTGGTGTGTTATTCGGGAATAATGTCCACTCGGATGCTGCTATTCCCACTAAGATGGGTGGCTATCTTAGAAACAAACAATCATAGTCTACTATTGTTTTCTTTTATGAAAATAGACAAGAGGAGAACCAAGAAGACCAACCTGAGTCTTGCATTTGATTTCCTCTCCTTCTTGATAGAGATTCGCCGCTTCTTCTTTATTTGCCCAACTTCAGAAGAACCTATGGAATCACAGCAACATACTACTATTGAAGAAACAAGGATCTAAATACATAAATAATACAGGATCAGATGTGTATTAACCATATAAATGCATATTTAAACAAGTATACAAGAATATGGAAGGAAACAAGAATATCTTTATTAAGATGAAAAGTAGCAAGAGGATTACAACCATGTGCTCTGACCCAGCATCATCCTCCAGCTAGGAAGCCCTTCTTCACCTCAAGCAAAGCTCAGATCACCCAACACTATGAATGTACACCAGAAAACCAACAGCACTTCTCTATAAGATACAAAATTCCAGCGTCTAGATCTCTGTGATGAGGGATCCATATATAGATGATTACAGAGAGGTGAGTCATCTTCTGGGATCTTGATTAGTGT
>APFE030800424.1:13774-56702 GCA_000404065.3 Pinus taeda
ATCATTCATAGGGTTTTCATTATCATGTCAGTGTCTAATGAGTCATTTTACGTCTTGTTCATGCTTCAGTTGCACCCAGGCAAGGTCATTTCCCTCTCCTAAGGTTTTGAAGCCATTTTCTCTCGGATGGTCAAATCATCAACAATACTTATTTCCTGAGGTTCATACACCTTCCCCTATCCTTCATGTACCTTATCAAACACTTCCCATCCCTTAGATCCGCCAAATTCCTCATTTTTGCACAAACCGTAGTTTCTAGCTACAACCTGGCAATTTTCTAGGTTTGGCCTGTGATTTGCCCTTTTGGACCCCTTCCCCTCACTCAATCTCTGAGATTCCACTTTCCCCTGCTTCCTAACATCCCTCCCCACTCCCAAAAAATTTCCCCAAGAATTTAGAAGCCCCCTATCCCCTTCATTTCGCTTCATTTCGACCAAATTCCTTGTTTCACACATCGGGGCAAGTTTCACTCAAATGATGTTTCAGAGCAGTCAAAGATGAATTTTGGAAAACTGAGAGAGGTTTTTGTCCACAACATGCCAAAGAAGAAAAACCTCCTTCACTTTTTACACAAGTGTCATGGTTTGAGAGAAATGTCAAAAATATCGGCGAGAACGAAGGCGCTCCAAGGACGGTTGGCCAAAACACAAAAACGAAAGAAAACGCCCGATCCGCTCCAAATTTTGGCCAAAGCCTCTTTGGCTGAGCATGTTACTTGATTGGGGACTCCCAGCCCAAATTTTAAGAAATTTAGAGAAAATTTTGTCATTTGTGAATTTTTTGTGCAATTTACAGGTTTTTCCCGTGCCATGTCCGCGTCCCGAGCGCGGATGTTTTGAAGGACTGCTCGGAATTTTGAAACCTTGGCATTTTTGGAAAGGGCATGCAAAGAGAAAAATTACCAATACTTGGGAAAAGCTTGATTTTGAGATTTGAGCCTCCAAAAGCTCAAAATACATCAAAAAAATGACTTTCTGCCCACTTTTTGAGTTGCAGAAAGTGACCATGGGAGAAATGGTTTTTGAGGGGGCAAAACAACTCCAAATGCAGAAATTCCACTTGGGATGGAAAGTAGACAGACCAAGCTTTCCAATGAGCTATCTTGCACCTGATTTGGACCAGTGGAACCCACTCAAAAGTTGCTGCAAAGGGGCGCGGCAGTGAGAGCCAGGGGGCACGGCAGTGAGAGCCAGCTTTGCCAGAATTGACCTTTTTTGTGAAAAAACACTGTTTTGACTATGGTTGACCATTTTTACTTGTAGATGATGGATAAATGTAATATTTTCATGGCACTTTGATAGATTTTATCTCTCTTTACCCTTCTAGAAGCTTCCTTGATGTAAAAAGTGAATAATTAATGCATGAATCAGTTAGCTAAGTAATAGAGGCAAGTTGTTGAGCTGCCTATTATCTAGTGCTTAGTTTGGAATTAGTTCAAACTGCTCCTAGAAAGATGAGCTCGACCCCTAGAGGCAAGGGAAGAGGTTAGCTTGCCTATATTATGTGTTTTCTTAGTCATTTTGAGAGGTTGGAAGGTTGGACTCTTGAGGGAGAAAGTTTTCATTGTATATTGTACATCTATCTTTGCAATTTCAAGAGGAAGAAGGCCAGGGTTTTGCAGACATCCTTGTGGATTCTTGTGGATTGTAGTGTTGATGGTGTGTTCTCTACATGTTATTGTAAGTTTGTTTATGTATTCTACATCTCTCTTTTGCTTCTATTTGGACAGATGAAGTGGTAAAGTTTGAATACATGCTTTGTCATGCTCAGCTTTTTAGTTTGTTCAAAATTTATGTTTTCTGCTATCTAGAGAGGATTCAAATGGTTGTTTGCCCTCTTTAGCTCCTTCTCTATCATCCCTGATCATCCATCTCAGATTAAGGCATCAGCGCTCACTCCTACCTTGCCCCAAAGATCCCCCTGCAAAAACCTGTGCTCAATCCCCGCACCCTGAATTGCACTCCCTCCAATTGCCACCAAAAAACCAAAAATCTTTAAATCAACCCCCCTTATCAATTTACTAGCCTAATATCTTTGATCCTAATTGGTCAGCTTATCATATTGAACGATCTACCGAATCTGACCCGAGAGAGCCTTCTCATACCTCGTAGGGCTAGCTACGAGGTGAAATGGTTTGATGTAGCCTTGAGAGTTTGTCTATCTCAGCCTAGGTGAATTCCAAGCGCTAACAGGTACATCAAATTCTCAATGAAGGTATAGCATTGGCACAATAGTGATGAAGGTTTAGATGAAGGAGCAATCATGGTGCAACAATGATCTAGATGAAGGAGCAGTTATGGTATAGCTATGAGGATGGTGATCTTAGCAAAGAAGAGGATTGGTGTCTTGGTCTTGGAGTGGCCTAGTAGGTCAAGGGAAATGGTCTTGATATTCATCAATTGGAATCTCTATAAGAAGTATTTTGTGTGGGTTTTCCTCTCCAAGAGGGAGAGGTTTTGGCCTTGGAAAAATGCCAACATCTTGTGTTCTTGTCTCTTTGTTTTGGTAGCAATTTGATGAACTAAAGAAGACACACTCTAATAATAATAAGTGAAGATTGGAATAAGAAGAAAAATTTAAAATACCTCACAAATAGTTATCATGACTATAAGAATCTCATTAATTATAACTACCCTAGATTTTTCAACATCCTTCACCATTGAAAAAAGGTAAGAATTCAACTGCCTTTCTGGGGAGGTTATGCAAAGGTCGTTGCAAGCTTAATATAGAATTGGTTTCCCATGGAAGGGTTTGAGGCAGTGCCTAAAATGTAGAAATAAAATGTGCATATTCCCTTGGGCAACATGCTAATGTTGTCTATCCTTTTAGCACCAATTTTGTTGATGGGGAAAAATGCCCATTGCCAATAGTATGAGTTCACCCTAGTGAGAAGTCCTAATCAAATCTCACATTGTTTGGAGTAGGGAACCCATTTAGATTTTGGCCTAATAGACATTACTTATTTTAGGGGCTTTATTGATTATGGTTTGGCTCACCATTTTTTCACGTGTAGTAAATAAAATGCATCTAAACTAATATGTAAAATGCATAATGAAATGGGAATATAGGTTCCTAGGTTTATACAATAAAACAAGAAAGATATAGAACCAATTGAGCTAATACCAACAATAACCTAGAATAAGTTGACAATATTAACATTGCACAAACTCTAAACCACAAATAGTAAGTTGGGGATGGCATGATTTACCTTTTGGGCAACTATGATGTTAAGGAATATTCACTTCCACTATGATGATAACGAATGTCTATTTTCGTCGTGTACTTATTTATATTATGTATGTGCTAAGTACTGCATATAGGGCATGGGTGTTGTTGTAAATGTTTCTCAAAGGCAATTTTTCGCTGTGAAACTGCACCAAGAAACCAACTCAACCAACTTTAGGTTCAAGCTAACCCTCAAATCAGACGAGGCTCCCTCAAGTGTTACGAGGCTTTAATGTTGTTCACTATCATTGAACAACAACCTATGATGCACAATGGTCAGATTTAGGGGTTGTTGTATAGGGTGGTTGCTTCGGGTTTCCAATTTTTGCTTAACAAATAAAGCCCTCTCTTGCAGAGGCCTTATCAAAGTGTCAGCGTTCAACTATGACAAAATAACATACTTGAAAATTTTCGATAGAGGAATAGAAGAGAAATTAGATAATCAAGTATCCTTGCTAAATACCTAATCATCTAACAAGAGCAGAAACATAGAGAAGAACCTCTATAGTGAACACAAATACATTCAAATAGAGCATAGAAGCAACAATCTAATGATTTCTTGGTGACCAATTAAATTGATTGTTCAATATTTTACTCAATATAGAAAATATCATTGCAACAGGGACGTCAAGGAGGTTGATATTCAACCTAGCCCTTCCCAATGTCCTATACTACCTCAAATATATGTAGAAAAGATTATGTAATTACATGAAAATACATATATAAGAAACAAATTCTATCATTAATTGGAGCCAAAAACCCTTGATTAAAAACTCTGTAATAGCAAACTTCACAAAAATCTTAGGATTTTGGCATAAAAAACCAACCCTTTTACATTACAAATCAAACAATATATAGAAAAATGTCTTACTCAAACAGCTACAAGCTTTGAGGAACAAAATCATAAATAATAAATAATAAATCTCAAAATGGCTGCAAGAAATATGAAGCTGACTGATTGTTGTTCTTATGCCTCAAATCTGTCTTTAAATCTGAAACTGATTTACTGACGCTGGTCCTTTGCCTTGGACTTTGGAGTTGTTGAAGCTGCCTCCTCAAACTCTGACAAACAGTCCTTTAAATAAGGTAAGCTCTGCCATATGTTTAATTTTGTTGTCTTTTATTCTATCTTGGAAGAGTGATCTTTGCCACTAGTTAAAGTAAAATTTACAAAACATTTTACTTTCAGACTGCGTGCCATTTCTCTTACAATACCTTGGTGAATGTAAAAGATATTGGTTTGAATAGCGTTGTCTACCTACGCCACGAATTCACTCAAATGGCAGATTTCTTACCGAAACCCAGTAAAACAAATTTCAAAAAATCAGAATGCGGGAGTATTTAAATCATTTTTTTGATGGTGGAAATGGATTCAGCACCATCAAGAACCCCTAAGGCACCCAAAATCCTAAAGTTTGACAGCTATAACCCAAATTTTCAAAAAATTCTATCGGATTTTGACATAATCTTGTCGAAATTTCAATTATTTTCTGGGCTAATTTGTGGGCTCTTTAGACTAAGCTGCTTTGAATTATTCTTCTCTCTTAAAAGCGTAACTTTCAAGAATTCATTAAAGTTTGTTCTCCAAGCTACACACCTCTAACAATTCGTTGTTCTATGTTTGTCTGCCCTATCTTTTGCAAGATCAGTTAAGTAACCAACCACTCATAGCTCTGTCTATAACGCAGCTGAATACCTTATTCAAGTTCCTTTGGAACAATTTCCTTAGGCCTCTGTAGTAGTATGGAAAAGATATTGCCTTATGATGTAGGAGCATTCACCCCAAGTAAATCATTGTATTTTAGTAGACATAGGAGGTCTTGTGTTTTAGGGAAGTTGGTTTCCCAAGTATTGAGTTAATGTAAATATTTAGGCCTTTGAGTGATTTTCAATGAGAATAGGAATTAGTTAGACATATTTGTAAATGTTCTCGAATGTAGGAGAACATGAGGGGATTAGGATTAGTTAGCAATTAGTTTGAAGAACAATTCTTCAACTGTAAAGGAACTGCTGATAATGTATTGAAAAAGGAAAAAGAGGGAAGTTGAAAGAGTTAGTTAGCCAATTAGCTAGCCACCCAGCCAGGGAGAGTGTGTCTGTAAGCCTACGGGCAAGCGAGGGAGAGAGGCCATTGTAATCAGAAGATCAGGCCAGAGAGACAAAGTCTCGTTGTGTAATCAATTGTTATTTGTTTATATACAGAAGAACTCAATTATGAGTTCGAATGTCTGTTTGAATGTTGAATGATGAATGATGATTGAATTGGAATTCAACATAAATGTGTGTGCAGACAGGTCGAGGCGAATACACAGTAGAGGAAAAGAGGCCGAGGAGAGGAACGAACCGTAGGTTCTTAATGGACCTTTGAATCCATTAAGGGATAAAGAAATGATCTAGGACGAGATCAATCAAAGGAGCATGAGAGGGTAGTCCAAAACGAGTCACGCAGCGAAAATAGCAAAGAACATAAACCATTAAGGAAACCCCAGAAATCACAAAAAACTGAAGAAAAGGCGCAAAATCTAAGTGAAGTGGAAGAGCGGAGAAATGAAGTGTTAATGCTCAGCAGCCGTTGGATCCGGAAGATCAACGGTCGAGATTAAATCACATCGGCGAAGTTATTGGAATCGAGCCTTAAAGAATTGCGATGAGCGATGGTCGACTGATCGTGGACCGTTGGATAGGGACCAGATCAACGGTCACAATTTAAATCGCAATCGAAAGTCGGAGGTGCCAAGGGACAGCGACGATAAATTAGCGATGTTGCAGTATCGTTGATAGTGATAAATTAGCGATCAGAGTTCGGGCTTGTCGGCGTGCAGAGGAATACAACATGCGAATGATAAGGCGGACCCGATAAGGGTATATGCACAGTTAATGTTATTTGAAGTCCGATGTTGCGTTATCGCTTATTGGATGCGAAGGAGTCATATGCAAAGAGACCCGTGGGGACACCAATAGCAATCAGCGATAAAGGATGCATCGAGAAAAGTGCCAACCCGTACTAAAGCAGGAAAAGGTATGTTTGTGCATGCTTTTACGTGTATTTGCTTATAAGAGTATTACAATGGATTAATGTGCCGATAGAAAGGTTTTTCCAATTGTAACCCAAAGTTTTAAAGTGGGTTTGGATATATGCGGGCTTAAGGGGTAAGCGAAGGATTTATAAAGGTCTATAAGGGATAACTAGTCCCGATAAGAGATATGTGAAGAAGGCTTTAATAAAAAGGTTAATGAGGGTTTAAGCGGGGTGATTGAGTTCCGTAATATAGGAACTGATAAAGAGGGCCTTTACCATTTTATGGTGGAAGATTTGACTCCCGAGAGAGTTAAATCCCTGGGACTAAGTTGCTTATGCGTATATAAGCATACTGTGGGTGCAAGCAAGGGTAACCCTGCATTACCTTAAACTTTAAGATATTCAAATCAATCTTTAAAGAAATTTTGTCAATGTATCAAGTCCATTACCACTAGCAAACTGTAGATTGGTCACAGTGTTTGTTATAAAGGTAAAAGATCAAAGTAGTGATATATAACTCTGCCTTAAGACTAGGGATATATACTCCAGCAGATAAAACTCGAGCCCAAGATATGTTTTGCCACTGTCAAATGTCAATTCTTCGTTTGATTTTGTAGATGATGAAATTCTTTTCTCGTCCTCCTGAATTGAAAAACTTATACAAGAGCCGTTGACTGCACAATCTACAAAACTCCAAGGGCTTTTAGGAAATCAGAAATATTTCAATCAGTGAAAACTTAAATCTATTCAGCTTTCACAAGCTTCTTTTTTTGAGACAACTCATCAACAGTATCATCTGCTTTGTATAGGTCATCTCTTCAATTTGAAACAAAAGCTTGTGCTTCCAAGTCTATCCTCTTGGATATCCTCTACAAAGTTATTCTATAAAAATAATGCCACCTACCTCATCTTCTTGACATGCCATAATAGGAATTTCTCTTTTAGTTCTGTCATTTGCCATATATTTATAGACCAAACATCTATGTTGATGACAAGCTCCAAGCAAAAATAGTAAATTCGGGTGACAAATCTGGCTTAAAACCTCCAACCCTTGTTGAAATTGTTATATCCTTTGAGTTGTTTCACATTTTGATGTCCACTATGGTATGTTGCAAACTTCAAGATCATAGCAGACTAAATAGTAAATAATACAACATTACTGTATCCAAAAGCAACTCGAGAAAAGATATTAGTAAAACTTGTCCTCTTCTGTTCTACACCTGCAATTTCCATCTTCATAAAGGTAGAACTTGATGGATCCAAGTTCTCATGATTTCTGTTGTGGCTGAGGCTATCTTGCTAATTCGCCACATTAGCACATTTTCCTACAGCAGAGCATAAGACCACCAAATCTTTTTTGGAAGAATATTAAAACCTTGGCCGCTTTAAAATTTAGCGCTCTATTTCTCCATAGTGCGCTCTGTCACGTACAAATCTGCTAACCAGCCATGAATAGATATGATAGCTGCTTTACCAACATCAAAACGAAGAATGAATATGCAAATAGGAAACAATAGTGCATTAAATATGTTGCCAGCTCTTGTACATTTAACCTCCAATGGTGCCATTGTATTTGCAATTTTGGACAATACAAAACGCGAACCCAAAGGAAGTAGATGCATTTTCTCCACAACATAATATTCTAGCAACATTCATCAAATGGCATTCCACAGAGAAATCATTGTGAATGATATTCTTTGCCACTGTATTATTTTGGCCCTTACATATCCATGTGTCTTGAAGTAGTGAATATTAGTCTATCCGACCACTCAGCATTCTTAAAAATAAGGAAAAGAATTGCAAATACCAGGTATGACTCCTCGCTGCAGAACTTTCTTTGGAGATATGTAATTTTGGTATGGTAATGTACAAGAGAATCAAGGTCTCTTGACCCACAATAGTGCACCTTTGATGTCTGATTATACCAAGACAGATCGAGTTTTTGCAATAATGAATCTAGGGCATGTTCTGTATCAACCAAAACACAGTAACCTCCACTCCTTTGGGCCTTCAGCTATGATCGTTCCTTCGCACTCTCTGTCTAGCAAAATTTTGACATTCCTCAACTTCATTTCCTTAATCTAATTTTAAGAAAACAATAGGTGCACTTCTTAACACAAACACGATTAATCATACAAGAATGATCAGAGGAGGGTGATAAATTTGGAACTTGTCTTGCTCCTGCATGTTGTATTGGGGGCTCCCAAGCTTCCTGGACTTTTCAGTTATGCACTTGTGGGTTTACCGAAGCCCGCCCTCTCGTGCTCTATGTAAGGTTTGATTCACGAAAGCCCTGAAGTGGCTTTGGAGCATCATCACCTTCAACAGTATTTTCATGTCTCCAGGCTGCATGTTCCAATTTTGAAATTGACTCCTCATACAAATTCTTATATTTTTTCCTTGATAAACAAGGGATCAAATGAAATAGGAGTAGCTACACCCAACGATGGCAAACCAGCGGTTGAAATTTGTTCTTCACGCTCTTTCCAGGGAAGCAGGTATCCATTCCTCAAAATTTTAGCATAGAGCTCTCCCGACAATGCCGGTTTGAACATCCTCTGCCTCTTCTCTGTTTCCGCAACGCCTTTTTCCCAGTACTAAGAAGGAAAATACAAAAGTTGCACACATAAATCCTCGGTAGATCTGCAACCCAACCAAAAATGTTAAGAATGCGCTTGGAATGCCACTGATGAGGCACAAATCCCACCTTCAAAAATTGCAGAATGCATAAAAACTGATCTTCCTCCATTCACGAATAAGAACCAATGCCAACCCCTTTGCAAATACTGAAGCCAACAGTGCCAAATTTGCATATAGTAGTCAAAGATACAACTGCCATCCCTTGAAGCATTGTCGCCTTCACTTTCTAGTTATTTCAGGTATTCATAATAAACCACAAATTCCAATGCTCACGGACGTTGCATTCTGTGCATTTTTAAGCTCCGTGAGCACCTGAATAAATTAGCCTCCAGTTACACCATATCGCTACAGCAAAACTGCGGGGCTTTTCTATTTGGTTGAGATAAATAACACCTCGGACATTGGCATTTCCAACACCAGAAAACACACATTTGATCAAAGGTTGGAAGGCGGTATCTATAAGCCGTTAGCGGGGGGGAGTCCATGTGGTAAGCGGTATAATGCTGGGGTTCCGCTGCAAAAAACACTTGCCACGTTGAAGGGTGGTTTGGCAAAAACTGCCAATGGCGGGATTACGCAATTGAACTTTAACCGTTGATTTATGAACACCAATATTGGTCCTTTGAAACTGCTTATTGTTTATTCTTGCGCTGCCACCGTTGACCATCTATACTTCTTTGTGACAAGTATACGATTCAAGCTAGCCTTGAGCGTAGAATGATCTTGAGAGATAAGCGTTTCGTTGGAAGGCGCGTAGGGCCTCCCTTGTGGCCCAATTTAAATCTTGGTAGATCGATTTGGCAGTACGACACGCGTCACCCATTTGCCTCCGCATGTTAATTTTCCGGTCGTGGATTCCAATTCTCGTTTTGGTGTGAATTAACGTGATCGTGTTTCATTGTAGTTCATTTCTGTCGAGGCCCAATAGTCGCTTGTTCTGCGCCGCTGGTAGTTGTCTGTAAGCGTCATCTGTGGTTGTGTTGTGTTATGGCATCTTGTTTGGTTGTTGCATTGTGTTGTTTAGCTATTGTGATTTGTTGTTCGGTCGTAGAGATGGAATGTGGGTGTAGTGAAGGGTTTTGGCCTTTGGGTGGCATCGTGTTGCTAAAGGATTGTATGTCACCGAAGGATTGTATGTCACCGAATGTGTTCGGGTCTCAAACGGACGTTTGTTCACAGTGTCTCGCTCGCTCAAACCTGTTTGACCCAGCGCTGGACACGATGGTTGGCTCGCTGCAACGAACATTTGAAACTTGGCATCGTCGTTCCCTAGTAGGATTCTTCATCCTGCGAGCCATACCCGCAACTATGTTTGTCAACACATCTATTTGCTCGGTATTCACACCATTCGTCTTCTTTGTGTTGATCTCTGGCGTTTTGTGCCTTCTATGGAGTATCTATGGCTTTTGTGGCTTAGTTGGGAATTTTTATGGCTTAGTTTGAAAAAAAAAAAAAAAAAAAAAAAAAAAAAAAAAAAAAAAAAAAAAAAAAAAAAAAGGAAGAAGAAGAAGAAGAAGAAGAAGAAGAAGAAGAAAAGTGGAGTATCTATGATTTTTGTGGCTTGATTGGGAATTTGTGTGGCATAGTTTGAAAAAAAATTGCTTTATGTGGAGTATATGTGGCTTTTGTTGCTTAATTGGGAATTTATGTGGCTTAGTTTGAAAAAATATTGCCTTTTGTGGAGTCTCTGTGGCGTATGTGGTTTAATTGGAAATTTTTGTGACTTAGTTAGAAAAAAAATGGGGTTTATGCACTGGTTGGGTTTTTCGATGGTTTGTTTGTCTTTTATGCATGTGTGCATATGTGGCTTCAATTCGTGACTTGTTTGCCTTCTATGCATGTATGGATCTATGGCTTCAATTCGTGGCGTTTGTGACTTAATTGGTGGCTTCTATGACTTAAGTTGAAAAAAAAATGAGGTTTTTGCATTGGTTGGATTTTTCAGTAGCTTGTTTGCCTTTTGTGAATGTTTGGAGTCTCTGTGGCTTTTGTGGTTTATGTGGCTTAAGTCGAATAAAAAAATTGGGGTTTTTGCACTGGTTGGGTTTTTCGGTGGCTTGTTTGCCTTCTATGAATGTATGGAGTATTTATGGTTTCAATTTGTGGCTTTTGTGGTTTAAGTTGAAGAAAAAAATTAGAGTTTTTGCACTGGTTGGATTTTTTGGTGGCTTGTTTGCTTTCTGTGAATGTATGGAGTATCTGTGGCTTAGGTTGAAAAAAAAATTGGTGTTTTTGCACTAGTTGGTTTTTTCGGTGGCTTGTTTGCCTTCTGTAAATGTATGGCGTATCCGTGGCTTCAATTTGTGGCTTTTGTGGCTTAGGTTGAAAAACAAAATTGGGTTTTTTGCACTAATTGGGTTTTTCAATGGCTTGTTTGCCTTCTATGAATGTATGGAGTACCTATGGCTTCAATTCGTGGCTTCTGTGGCTTAGGTTGACAAAAAAAAAAAAATTGCACTAGTTGGGTTTTTAAGTGGCTTGTTTTCCTTTTGTGAATGTATGGAGTATATGTGGCTTTTGTGGCTTAGGTTGAAAAAAAAAAATTGGGGTTTTTGCACTGGTTGGTTTTTTCACTGGCTTGGTTGCCTTCTGTGAATGAAAAGGTTCTACAAGCCTTTGTTTTACCAGCTTGTTTGATCTAATTAGAGTATTAGGCCCATTGATCTGAGTAATGTTTTGGAATTGATTAGGGAATACAAGTGATTACACTAAGTCAAAACATTAAGCAATTACTATGAATCAAACCCATATGTTGACAAGCATATTGAGCTTGTATGAAAGTATGGAGTATCTGTGGCTTTTGTGGCTTAGGTGGCTTAATTGGTCGCTTCCGTGGCTTTCGTGGCTTATGTGGCTTAATTAATCCAATCTAGCCTTCCTTCAACGTTATCGTACCATTTAAAACTGCTACTGTAGTCACAGATTCACCACGCCTTGACAATGTATGACATTATCTTTATAATAATATATGATGAGTATTAAAAATCACCTTGTGTAGTTTGAAAGTTTATGAGTGATTTTAACATGAATTCACATTGCTATAATGGCTAGCTTCATCTCTCTTTAGAGTTGCAACGAAAACCTTGAGTATTTCTTATTGGAGACAATTTCTTTTTTATTACTATTGTTGTGTATAGAATTCTGAGCCTTGGCACTCTCAGCATGGATTTTTTGTATGCATCATATGAATCATCTCTCTCTTAGGGGTTTAATTGCTATGAATTCACATTGCTATCATGGCTACCTTCATCTCTCTTTACACCTTGAGTATTTCTTATTCAATCAGAACACTAGGGTATTATGTGGATACTTGAGTTGCAACATTGTATTCTACAACTACAACTCTCATAATCGTAGTTGCTTTTGGGGTTATTGTAGCTTCTAGAGTTGTAATTTCGTTGTCTCATGGTAGAGTCATAGCAACTGTGTCTTCTCCAGATGGGGTTGTAATACATTCTAGTTTATCCGACTCCATCAACCATGGTATTTCTGTGTGGTGGATAATTCTAATCATGGCATTTTTTAGTGGTGGATAACATTTGATATCACTATATTGCCCCTAGGATCATTGAGACTAGAATTTGAGTGACAAAAGAGATGTAGAAATTGACTTGGAGTATTTAAAGCATCTCAAATTCTTAGAAAGGATTAGATATGAAATCCTTAGTTAAAACACATCGAATTTTTACAGTTTATTCAATATATTCATGTTGAGTTAGATATTTCCCCTAGGATCATTGCATCGGCCCCTAGATCATTGAGATTAGAATTCTAGTGACAAATGAGATCTCATAATTGACTTAGAGTGCTTAAAGCCATCTCAAGTTCTCAAAAAGGATTGGATACGAAGTCCTTTGTTAAACCACATTGAATTTTTACCGTTTATTCAATATATTCATGTTGAGTTAGATATTGGCCCTATGATCATTGAGATTAGAATTCAAGTGACAAAAGAGATCCTTGGAATTGATGTGGAGTACTTAAAACCATCTCAATTTTTGAGAAAGGATTGGATATGAAGTCCTTTGTTAAATCACATTGAATTTTTACAGTTTATTCAATATATTCATGTTAAGTTGGATATTTTAGAAGTTTGATTTACATCACATTTTATCTATGATATGATACATCGACATAAGGATCACAACATTTTGGGCATTATGTGCTCCCTTCAATTAGTCTTAGTTTTATATGGAAGTTATTTTGGAGACTAAGACTATAGGAATGATTTCATGTACTTTTGTTCACTTGTAAGTCATTCATAACTATATTGAAAGCTACAACATATGGTGATCTGATTCTCTTGAACAAAGTTTTTAGCTTTTGCATGTTTTCGGTTTTTATGAATGGTTATGTTTCATATAAGATCATTGTTTTATACTTGAATGCTTATTTTCCATGTTGCCCTTGGGATCATGGAGATTAGAATTTGATCGATAAAAGAGATCTCTGAATTGATTAGGGTACAATAGGCGATCTCAACGTTTGTAGAAAAGATTGTATTTTAGGTCTTTTGTTAAGCCACTTTGAATCTTTATAGTTTTGTCAATATTTTCATGTTATGTTGATGTTTCATAAATTTGATATCATATCACGTTTAATGTATGATATGATATATTGGCACAAATATCATGGTATCTTAGGACTCATATGTTGCTTCTTATTAGTCTTAATTCATAAGAGGAATGACTTTGTGCACTTTATTCACTCCTAAGACATTCTCAAAGATACCAAAATACTGATATGGTGATTTCTAATCTCTTGAACAAAATTCTGATTTCCGCTTATTTTGGGTTTCAGTGAATTTCATAGTTCTCCAAATACACATTGGAACTTACATTGCAACAGACCAAAAAGGGATGGTAACTTCATCCACATTGCAATTTGGTTACAAACCAAAAAGTCATCCCACCCTATGCTTGATGGCCTCCATTTTCTGAATTGCCCAAACTTGTTGAAGTGCATCCCTAAGCCAAGTTTCTACAATATGCTTGAGTCCAATTTGCTCTTTGTAACCATGGAGGGATTAAATAGCTAGATTGTCCACTTGTGCTACTAACACCAACACTAACTAGAGGTGGCCTATAATACATAGGCTTTACCCCTGCACTGATAGTTGTATAGGGGGTGGGTATAACCCCTGGATGATAGTGGGGGACTTGGATGTTAATCAGGTCTTGGTACGATGGTGTGTGATTTGCAAGGTAGTCCAAAGTGTTGGACATCATCCTGTTTGCCTCCAACTGACTTGCACCATACTCTTCCCTGTCTATCACCCCTTCTTTTTCCAACACTTGTTGAGCCTTTCTTGCCTCCCTGTCTTGCCTTGTCAACTATTTTTGATGTTCCTTCTCTTCCCTTGTTTTTTGTCTTTCAAGCCTTTCTTTTACCCAAGTTGTTGTTGTTGCAATCCTTGAAATATCTCTTTTCCTTGGCCAACTCCTTCTTTCTCTGTTTAGATTTCTAAATTTCAATTTTTCTACACTCAGACTTGAACATTAGGTTCATATATTCTTCAGAGGTGAATAAATGTGAACTCCTCTCTAACCAAATATAGTTTGTTGTTGAATGCGTTGATGAGGCCTTCACTCTCTACTGGTAGCTTTAAGAACCTACCAAGTATTGTTTGGTTCATTGTCACATGCTCTTGATGGCTTGACACTTTCCTTTCAACCTCAGTGGAACTTGGTTAAACCCCATTGTTGTCCTCATTTGGTACCTCATTTTGAATAGACTCTTCTTCCAGTGATCCATTGTCCACAAAATAATGAACAAGTTCAGAGCTCAACTCTGTTGGTTGAGAAGGCATTGCCATGCTTTCATCATTGGTGGATGACACATTATGTTTGTTGTTATTCATCATGGCCTCTACCACGATGATGGTGGGGTTACTTGGGTTGGCATGCTCAATTGGTCATTGTTGATTCTTGTTACATTCTCGTTTGAAACCACATTTGCACTGTCATTTTCATGATCAACTGCCTCATTTGGAATATCACAAGCAAAATTAGTAGGTGCTTTAGTGGGTGTGGCAGTGTCTATGTTATTGACAATTCATTCATTACTGAATTGTGTCTCGCATACATGTTCATCATCATACAAGTTCCCTTGAGAAAGGGATATCATACCTTCAACAACAATAACATCTTGAACATGCCAATCCACATCTTCTTGGGCATCAACCTGGTCATGCAAGTCCTCTGCTTCCTGACTTTCCACAACAAATGCCTGGCTGCAACTAGTATCATTAATAAGAGCATCAACATTATATGGCCAAATTCCATACCTCCTAAATCCAGTCTTGATATTAGAAGGTGTTAGAGCCCTTTTAAATGCTTTACTTGCAAGCTCAGCTAGCTCATTTGTTTTTACCTCCACCCTTGGATTCTTTGTCATCCATGAAATGCACTCTGCCCTGAAATAGTTTTTGAAAGGCTCAAACACGCTGATTGTTGTCAAGGTTAATCCTCTCTATGGACAAAGATGATCCCTCTAGCCCAATGAGTGGGTCTATCAACTAAAGTAACAGTCAGCTAGACATCTTCCTAGGTTACAATTGAAAATAAGAACGAAAGAGATGGCCTACCTCATTCTAATGCTATTATGATTTCCTTTGTTGAAGATTCTGAACCACTTGTGTCACAGGTTTGTTCCTGCTTCTCTCCGTTTTTATGCACCTGCACAAGTTATCAAGACACAACAAAGCATGCCAAAACAAATAGAAAATCCAATAACAACCTACTTAACTGATCAAGGAATGTCAAGCTAAACGATACATGAACATATCCATTTTGGGAAGATGAACCAGCAGTTATGTATTATTAGAAAATAAAGGGAATATTACAACCAAAGCCTTGATGTTGATAGGCTCTCCTAGAGTGGTAATCCAAGTTCAAGCCAAGAACTCTCCAAGCACTCCTTCTCCAAGTCAAATGAATATCCTTTAGGTGCAATCTTAGTATAAGGGTTCAAATAGACATAGACCAACCATTTGGGAATGGGAGAGGATGAATTTATACGCTGGGAAAGTGAGTTAGGACCTCTCCAAAGATAGGATTAGGCCCTCATCTCAAAGGGGTAGCTCACAGGGATAAGACCAAGAGGTCAAGTTGGGAGGATTCAACCTCATCTATGCCAAACAACCTCAAGCTCGTCACTTTGGAAGCTTCTAGATCATGAAGCTTCTCATCCTCTTTTGGAAAATTACCTCTTTCGGATCATCACGGGTATGCAAGGGAAAAAAGCAATACCATCGTTGGTTAAGTACAGTGCAACATGCAACCATCATTGTTCTAAGCCTTATAAAAGCGATGATTCTCCATTTAGGGTTTTAGAGCTATTTCTTCAGGGAAAGCTCAAGGTATTTTCCAATCAATGTCTTAGGATGGATCTAAGTTGTATACATAAATGAGTACACTGCATAATGGTCATGTTTCGGGCACTTCGGGGTATGTCACAGGGAAGTGCAGGAGGTGTGATAAAATATTGTGTAACACTGACATCAAGGGGTTGCAATCTGTGAGTAGTATGAGCTGGCAGCATTAATAGGTCAATGCCCAAATGGTTGGCCTCCTCGATTGTCTACACATCCATGTGGTTTCCATGGCCATCTAAGATTAGTAGGTGTCTATTTTCAGGCAAGACACCACCTGGCACAAATGCAGCGAAGTGAAGAAGCCAATTCAGGAAGAGTTGCCTTCTCATCCATGCATGGGGATGTGCAGCGATGCATGCACCTGGTTCACAATTTTGTATATAGTTTTTAAGTTGTGTTTTTCTTTTGAATAAATAAAAACTTGGGATTGAAGAACCAATTACATTGACACAACAAGGTATAATGATCCAATCCATGATGTTAGGCAAAAAATTTGGCACATGTCTACTCCCTCTTTTGGCAATTGCCCGCATGCCAGAACTCCTTCTAACCTGTAAGCCTGTTTTGTCACAGTTCCATATATGGTTTGGGGCATAAGAGTGTTTCTCATATGCATGGGAAAGGGTGTCATAGAACTTATACATAATTGCAGGGCATAAATTTAAAGCATTGTCTCTGTCAAGACCCTCCGTTCTTCGTAAGACAAGGTCTAGATGCTTTTTTTTAAACCCACTACACCAAGATTTGCTAGGAAACCCATCTTTGAAGGAGTTTGGTTTCCCCTGACAGATTTGAGCTATTGTGGATATGAGTTGTATCAACTCTAACCCATGTCCCATTTAGGCCATCTCTGATCCAGGTGGATACTAATGGCCACCTGCCTATTCCACTTGGACCCCCAACACTGTCTCTTTCAGTTTTTCGGTTTCCTTAATTGTAGCACAGTTTACTATTTTTGGTAGTTTTTCGAGTCCTCAACTTCTAGAGCCGTTTTGAGGACCTAAACGGTGTTTTTAGTGGAAATAGAGAGAATAAAAATGTACCAAACCAACTTATTGGCTTGTTTACAGCCTTCTCTTCGATAGCTTCGAAAGAAGGTATTATGATAGCCAAACGGAGATCGTATGCCAAAGTTACGACCCTGGGAAGTTGATGTACCAATTTACTTAAACAGGGCCCACAATTTTGGCGCTTCATCTCCTAGGGTTAGGTTTTTGGATGTTTAGGGTTTTCCATTGTTTCTCAATAATAAATAGGCCTTTGAGCCTCATTGTAACACAGTCCTTGTTGGCATTGTGATACAGGTATTGTCCTTGATGGCAACTCACTCAGATGAAAGATCACAGTACAGCAGGATAACAACAAAGATTTACAGATCAGTCTACACAGAATGAAGAAAGGGAGGTATACGCAGGTTCACCTTGACCAAGTTGCGTATACACGCAGGTTCACCTTGACCAAGTTGCGTATACACGTAAGTTCACTAACCACAAGTAGCGTATACGTACACATGCACTTTCACAGAAGGAAAAGCGCGTATACCTTGGAAAACTAACTTTTTGGTACAAAGTATTTGGTCCATGGTATTTTGATCCATAATATTGGTCCAAGGTATCTAATCCAAGGTATTGACCCTAGGTATTTAGTCCAAGGTATTGGTCCTAAGTGGTTTTTGTCCATGATATTGAGAAAGCCCTAAAACTATAAAAGGAGGAGAAGATCATTAGGCCAAAGTGTGCAAGTATCGAATATCTGATGAAGTGTGATATCTAGTATGCAGGTTATTGGCTTATGGTGCTATGCTTGATCTTAACCAAGGATGAACCTTAGCGTTGATGGAGGATAAGATCTAATGATGGATCAGGATCTTAAGGCCTGAAATGAATTATCTTTATATGGTTTGATCATGTTTATTCTAGATATGTATACTGACGCATGTGTTGTTTTGTAAATATTATTATCTGGGTATAACTGAAGTCTAAAATAGCTGCAGAATTATGAATTAATATTTATAGATGTATATGCTGGTTGGATTTGAGAAAAGCACGTATACACGCAAGCTCGACACATGGAAGTAGCGTATACCTTATAAAATATGTTTCAGTTGTTTTTGTTTATTGTTGCAGAGTTTTGGGTTCTGGTTATTGTATTCTAGTGACAGTGTTCTGAATGATTAGATTGATGGGTTGTCAAAGTAATTGATTGATTCGGTTATGGTTGGTTCAAAAACTGATTGTTTGATGTAGATGTATTTGATGTTGTTGATGGATCCAGTCTGAAAATTTATGAAACGTGGTCCTTGGAGGAAGAAAGAAGGTCGTAGCCTTCTGTAGGTCACAACCTACGTAATAGTAAACATATCAGCTAGTACAAGAGTTAGGGGGTTGTAGCTCCCTTCTAGGAGAAGCTGGAGAACGAGAGAAAGTTGTAACCTTCTGCAAGTAGAAGCCTACGTACTGATATAAGCCTGCACCAGTACAAAATTGTAAACAGATTTTCTTATTATTAAAAGAAGACAGAGATGACAGCAACAGGTGGTTTTCACCCACATTGGGTTTCCACCGTATATCTTGGTGTTCATGTGTGTTGCTTATTTATGATGCTTTATTTTGTTTTGACTGCACTGCCTAATAAATCTCCGATATACTGGTTAAAGTTCAATGCATGATAAATTGGGTAAATCAAAAGGTCTCTGCATATACGTTGGTTGCCTTAAGTATAGTCGCATATGCACGCTAGTTCACTTAGCTGAAGTAGCGTATACAAATCTGTTTGGAAAATTAAATTATTAATCTGATAATACTAATTCACCCCCCCTCTCAGTATTATTTCCAACAATTGGTATCAGAGCAGGTCCTTCAAAAGAAGCTTGATCGCTTGAAGGGAGATCCATCATCATGAGTAATCAAGAAAGCATGGGATCCATCAGACCGCCAATCTTTGATGGGAGCAACTTTGTTTATTGGAAGATAAGAACCACGACCTATCTACAATCGCTTGAAACAGATGTTTGGGAAATCGTGGAAGGAAGATATACATTTCCATCATCAATTCCTACAGATACGGCAGGTAAAAAGCAATATGAAACCAATGCTAGTGCTGTCAATACATTATTGGGAAGTCTGTCACAATCAGAGTTTGTCAAAGTTATGCAGCTCAAATCAGCCAAAGAAATATGGCACAAAATCGTTCTAAGCTACGAAGGAGACTCTTAGGTAAAACGTGTTAAACTGCAAACTCTCAGAATTCAATATGAAACTCTTAAGATGCATAATGATGAAAGTATAGCTCGTTACTTCTTACGTATAAATGAGGTTGTTAATTGCATGAAGAATCTGGGTGAAGAGATAAAGGAAGTTACCTTAGTTGAGAAAGTTTTAAGATCCTTGTCTGCTAAATTTGAATCAAAAGTCTCTGTCGTAGAAGAAAAACAAGGTCTACAGACTATCACTAACTTCACATAATCTTAACTGCCTTTGAGATGAGAAAAGTAGGCCCATAAGATATGAGAGAAGTCGCATTTAAAACTTTAGCAAAAGGAAAGGAAGAACTCAATGAATCAGGACATATTCCAGAAGAAGAAGATGAAGTAAACTTTGTTAAGAAGCTTCAACGAGGTTTTGGAAGATTTAGAGGTAAACTACCTTTCAAATGTTTTTCCTGTGGTAGAGTCGGTCATTATGCTACCAAATGTCCTCATAAAGATAAATATGATAAAGAGAAGGAATCTGCAAAAAGGAATAGAAAACAAAATGTAATTAAAAAGAGTTATTATACTCATGAAGATAGTGATGGTTTATCAAATAGTGATGAAGATGAAAATAGTAATGACTATAGACTTCTAATGGCTTATGAAGATGATAATTTTTGGGATGCTTTAGAAGAAGATGACCTTCATGAAGAAATCTCTAAACTCAAAATCTGTTTAGAAGAAAAGAATATGATTATAGATATCTTGACATACCAACTTGCTGAAAGAGAAAACACAATGAAAAACTAGAATGATAAATTGTGGGTCTAAGAAAGGATCTTGAGAAAACAAAATCTCTCAATCTTAGATTTGCTAAAGGATCATAAACCTTAAATGAAATTATCAAAGTGCAGTGTTCTCCTCTGGTAAAGACAAGTCTTGGATGTAGTTAAGAAGCATCTCAATCACAGAAGCCGTCAACCTCCACTAAAAGCTATCTTGATGTAGCAAAGAACAGTGAACAGTATGGCAATCATCAACAAAGGCATAAAGTAGATCACCAGGTAAATCAAGCTCAATTTGCTTCAAGGATGAACAGAAGCCACAACCAACCTCAGGTAAAGCATACTTAATTTGCTTCAAAGATGAATATCAATAAAAACTACAATCACCATGCCAATAGATTCGACAATCGCAGGAACTTCTTTCATGTTCAATGTTTCTCATGTCATAATTTTGGACACAAAGTTGCTCAATGTGTTGCTTACAAAACCATCATAACTAGAGAAGCACGAAATCAAAGGAATGAGGCAGGGATCAAGAAAAGTTCATATAATAACTTTTCTCTTCTTGAAAATGAAATAGAATGCTCAATCTGTAACAAATCTTTCCATGAAGAATCTAAATGCGGGAGTAAATTTTGGCAAATATCTCAAAAAGAGAAAACTCCATTAAATCCCAAAATATGGAGAAAGGAAGAACCGCATACAGAAAGATGTGGTATAGCCTTGTATGCAAAAGGACAATAAAATCAGCGGTACATCGACAGTGGATGCTCAAACACATGACAGGTGACAAAGAAAAACTTGACTCATATAATGCCTTAGAAAAAGAAAAAATGGTCTCATTTGGAAACGACACTCCTGCTATCATAAAAGGTAAAGGCTATGTTTTCTTGAAAGAAAAGGTTAATGTTGGGAATGTTATGTATGTAGATGGTGTAAATAATAACCTGTTGTGTGTCCAAATGTGTGATCAAAGAAATGAAGTGGTGTTTTGATCAAATGGATGTGTTGTTCGTGAGCTTGATACAGAAGAAACCGTGATCAAAGGTACAAGAACTCCAAACAACTTATATATACTCAAGGGAGGACAACAATAGTGTTATCTAAGCAAAAATGATGAAAACTGGCTATGGCACAAAAGATTGGGACATCTAAGATTTTCTCAAATAAGAAAAGCATGCAGATTCCAGGTTGTTCGTGATCTTCCAAATATCAGCATTCCTGAAAATGCAATATGCAAACCATGTCAATTCGGTAAGCAAACCAGATCTCACTTCATTGAAAAGGAAGGGTCATCTAGTAAGCCTCTTGAACTTGTTCAAACTGATTTATGTGGACCATCAAGGAAAAAGCCACCTCATGAAGAAGAATACGTTATATTGTTCATTGATGATTTTTCCAGAATGTGTTGGATAGGTCTTCTAAAGAATAAAGATGAAGCATTTGAAAAGTTCAAAGCCTTCAAAGCTTTGGTTGAAAATGAATCAGATCGCAAAATCAAATGCCTCATATCTAATTGAGGAGGGGAATTTACCTCGGATGAATTATTTGAATTTTGTGAACAACATGGAATACAAGGCAGCTCTCCACCGCAAGGACTCCTCGGCAAAATGGAGTGGTAGAAAGAATGAACAGAACTGTTCAACAAATGGCTCAAGTTATGCTTGATGAATTTGGAACTCCTGCAATCTTCTAGGTTGAAGTTACATTCGCCGCCGTCACTATTCTCAACCAAGAAAATGTTCGGGTAAACAACACTCAAACTCCAAATGAACTTTGGTATGGTAAGACTCCTACTGTAAAATACTGTAAAGTTTTTGAAAGCAAATGTTACATCAAAATGACTGATGAAAAACTTGGTAAGTTTGAACCTAGAGCAGATGAAAGTATTCTTCTTGGTTATTCTTCCCGAAGTAAAAGATATAAATGTTATAATAAAATACTTAGGAAAATTATTGAAATTATTGATGTTGTGGTTGATGAATCATGCTAAAATCCAAAACAGATAAAAACCGAAGATTATGACAATGAAAACGATGGGGATTATTTTCCCTCATCAAATCACACTGATTCTGAAGAAGAAACCAATGAAGCACTATAAGAAGAGATAACGGTAGAAGAAAAGACTTCATCCAGGTATGTTCAGAAAAAATCATCCAGAAACTCAAATTTTAGGGGAAAAAGAGGGAGGTGTGCAGACAAGAAGAAGTATTACAAAAACCTCAAGCTATCTAGCATTACTATCCTCCACTGAATCTCAAAATGTAAAAGAAGCATGCAAAGATGAATGTTGAGTCAAGGTCATGAACGAAGAACTTGAGCAAATTGAAAAGAATAATACTTGGGAATTAGTTCCTAGACTTCATGATAAGAATATCATAAGAACTAAATGGATATTCAAAAACAAGTTGAATGAAAATGGAGAAGTTATTAGAAACAAGGCCAAACTTGTTTGTAAAGGATATGCTCAACAAGAAGGTATAGGTTTTGAAGAAACTTTTGCACTTGTTGCTAGACTTGAAGCCATAAGGATGTTTTTTACTCTTTCTAGTTTTCAGAAATTCAAAGTATACCAAATGGATGTAAAATCTGCATTCCTTAATAAAGACTTAGAAGAAGAAGTCTATATTGAACAACCAGAAGGACTCATTCTTGGAAATGATGCAAAACTTGTATGCAGACTCGGAAAGGCTCTCTATGGTCTAAAATAGGCTCCAAGGGCCTTATATTACCGTCTTGACCAATATCTCCACCAACAGGGTTTTTTAAAGGGGTCAGCAGATGGCAATCTATATACAAAGATTGACACTGATAAATTGCTAATAATTGTTGTTTATGTTGATGATATCATTTTTGGCAGCAATGAAGAATCCATGAGTCAGAATGTTGCTTCAGTAATGCAGCAAAAATTTGAAATGTCCTTGCTTGGTGAGCTTACCTATTTTCTTGGTCTACAAGTTCAACAAAATAAAGATGGTATTTTTCTCTCACAAACCAAATATCTCAAACAGATCTTGAAAAAGTACGGCATGGAAGATTCGAAACCAGTATGTACCCTAATGGTAACAGGATGCAGTCTCAGGTCAAATGATTAACCAGCAGCAGTACATCAACCGACTTGCAGATCCATGATTGGCAGTCTGCTTTACCTAACAGGTACCCGACCTGATATCATGCATGCAGTAGGTATAGTTGGAAGATTCAAGAAAATCCAAAGGAATCACACCTTCAGGCAGTCATAAGGATTTTCAAATATCTTCAAGGAACACAAAACTTTGGTTTATGGTATCCTAGAGATACAGATCTTACTCTTCAATCATATACAGATGCAGACTGGGCAAGAAGTGTTGATGACAGAAAACGCACTAGTGGTGGTGCATTCTATATGGGTTCCAGGTTAGTGGCTTGGTTCAACAAGAAACAAAGTTCAATTGCGTTATCTATAGCTGAAGCAAAATATGTGGTTGTTGCATCGTGCTGCACACAACTACTTTAGATGATGCAAACCTTGCAAGACATTCAGATCACATGTACTCCACCCATATCCATTCTATGTGATAATACAAGTGCCATTAGTATTTCAATGAATCCAGTCACGCACTCCAAGACCAAGCACATACCCATCAAATATCATTTTCTATGTGAACAAGTGCTTGAACAAAAGGTCAAATTGGAGTATGTTCCCTCCAAAGAACAGGTTGCTGATATATTCACTAAACCACTGCCCAGAGAGACATTTGAATATCTTAGACAAAAGCTGGGAGTAGTTGCTGCATCATCCTGTTGTTGAATCCTATTTTTCAGAAAAAGGTTGTTAAACGCGAGTTTCATGAAGCATAGTCGTGTACATACGCGAGTTTCCGTGGGCATAGTCACGTATATGTTGCTTTGAGGAAAAGCAGTGGGCCAAATTCAGGAACAAAGTGTCTGATTGGTTCAGTGAATTATCTGCTTTGTTTGATGATGGTTACAATTTGTTGATAACATGTGGAAATATGTTGGTCCTCATAAAGTTGTTGATAACTTGATGTATATCTGATTGATAATGATGCTTTGATATTTCTCACTGATATATGCAATAATCAGATCTGACATTGAACATCTGGCACAGGTTCAGGGGGAGCATATGCTTCTAATAAAGCATTGTGGCATTATCTTAGAAGATCTTGGTACAGATCCGCATAATTGTTTTAATTCAGGTGACTCTTTTGATGATGGAAATATATAGGTTGTTGATCCTGATGTTGTTGATGGTGCAGATCATATATGGTGTATGATAGTTGTTGATGGTGCAGATCATATATGGTGTATGATAGTTGCTAATGACTATCATGGTCTTGTTTAGATCAGTTGTCCCTATTATAAATGTCCTGCATATCATTTAATGTAAAAGTCATGAAAAGACCTAATTTGTAACCCGACTATGCATGGGATGGATGATGTAATATTTCTTGTTTTTGTCATGTATAAATAATTGGTATATCCCCATTTGGTTGGGTGTATGAGTTGAATTTGGTATATCCCCACTTGGTTGGGAGATGGATGTATGTATGAGTCATTGGTGATATAGAATCATGTTATTCTTTTAGAAAATATTTTTGCAGACTTTGTTTGTGCTCAGAGGAGCATGGACTCAATCATGGGAGCTCAATCAGTACACTTCAGCATATCAGAGAATTCAACATGTATTCAGAGGGAGCATGGCCCTTTACCCTTGATGACAAAGGGGGAGAGTGACTTGGTGTTGTTGTTGCCATCAAGTCCAAAGGGGGCAATTGTTGGCATTATGATACAGGTATTGTCCTTGATGGCAACTCACTTCGATGAAAGATCACAATACAGTAGGTTAACAGCAAAGATTTACAGATAAGTTTACACAGAATGAAGAAAGGGAGATATACGTAGGTTCACCTTGACCAAGTTGCGTATACACGCAGGTTCACTAACCAAAAGTAGCGTATACGTACACACGCACTTTCACAGAAGGAAAAGCGCGTATACCTTGGAAAACTAAGTTTTTGGTCTGAAGTATTTGGTCCATGGTATTTTGATCCATAGTATTGGTCCATGGTATTTTGATCCATAGTATTGGTCCAAGGTATCTTATCCAAGGTATTGACCCTAGGTATTTGGTCCTAAGTGGTTTTTGTCCATGGTATTGAGAAAGACCTAAAACTATAAAAAGAAGAGAAGATCATTAGGCCAAAGCGTGCAAGTATCGAATATGTGATGAAGTGTGAGATCTAGTATGCAAGTTATTGGCTTATGGTGCTATGCTTGATCTTAACCAGGAATGAACCTTAGCGGTTAATGGAGGATAAGATCTAATGATGGATCGGGATATTAAGGCCTGAAATGAATTATCTTTATATGGTTTGATCATGTTTATTCTAGATCTGTATACTGACGCATGTGTTGTTTTGTAAATATTATGATCTCGGTATAACTGAAGTCTAGAATAGCTGCAAAATTATGAATTAATATTTGCAGATGTATACGCTGGTTGGAATTGAGAAAAGAGCGTATACATAAAGGTTCGACACATGGAAGTAGCGCATACCTTATAAAATATGTTTCAGTTGTTTATGTTTGTTGTTGTAGAGTTCTGGGTTCTAGTTACTATATTCTGGTGACAGTATTCTGAATGATCAGATTGATGGGTTGTCAGAGTAATTGATTGATTCGGTTTTGGTTGGTTCAGAAAGTAATTGGTTGATGCAGATGTATTTGATGTTGTTGATGGATCCAGTCTGAAAATTTATGAAATGTGGTCCTTGGAGGAAGAAAGAAGGTTGTAGCCTTCTGTAGGTTGCACCCTACGTACTAATAAACATATTGGCTAGTACAAGAGTTCGGGGGTTGTAGCTCCCTTCCAAGAGAAGCTACAAAACAAGAGAAGGTTGTAACCTTCTGCAGGTAGAAGCTTGCTTACTGGTATAAGCATGCACCAGTACAAAATTGTAAACAGATTTTCTTATTATTAAAATAAGACAAAGACAACAGAAGCAGGTGGTTTTCACCCACATTGGGTTTCCACCTTATATCTTGGTGTTCATGTGTGTTGCTTATGTGTGATTCTTTATTATGCTTTTACTACACTGTCTAATAAATCTGTGATATACTGGTTAAAGTTCAATGCATGATAAATTGGGTAAATAAAAAGTTCTCTACATATACGTTGGTTGCCTTAAGTACAGTCGTGTATACACGCTAGTTCACTTAGCTGAAGTAGTGTATACAAATCTGTTTGGAAAAATTAAATTATTAATCTGATAATACTGATTCACCCCACCTCTTAGTATTATTTCCAACAATTCTGAGGCATGTAGCGGCTACATCTCTTCTCAGAGATAAGCTACTATTGCCCAAGCTAGTCTTATTTCCATTATGTTTGTAAGCATATTTCAGTATTTGATATTAATGAAATGAAGTGTTATTTCTACTTCATCTGTGTATTTATGCTTATATCTGTAATTTGTTGCGTCTTTGTTTAAATCTAGATCAGTGGTATCAGAGCGGTCTTCTCTTTCTCTGTTTTTCTTTGCATGTCCCCAATGAGGTCGGGATATAAGGAGTTAGGGCTTGAATCGGTCAAACCTTTGCAAGACCAGCCTCGCAAATTTTGACAGTCTCCCATGGTGAATGAAAAGAAAGACGAGGGGGCAAGAGATCCTATCAAAATCTTGCTCGAAGAAGCCCTATAGTGACAAAGTTATGCGATGATGGACAACTTTGTCCAAATCCTTCAGCGGCTACCCAAGGGCAACACATGTACTTTCGGTAGCTACTTTGGAAGCGCCACACCCTTTAAGGTACAAGTTAACTTTGACATTCCCATATTTGAGGGTCAAATAGATACAAAAGTTTTAGATAAGTGGTTAAATCTGCAAGAAGGATATTTTTCCATTCATGATTTTTCTCGCTGGTAAAATATCACTTTTGCACTTCTCAAAGCAGTCCCCCACGTCAAGGACTGGTGGGAAACCTATTGTGAGCAGAAGGATGAAAGTATGAACTCATTTTTTAAAGTCGCAACCATTTGGAACTCGTTCTGGGATGCAATCAAGGAGCAGTACTACACTGTCAAGAGCTATGAGGATAAATACATAAAGTGGACAACGCTGCGACAGGGAAGGGACTAAGATGTATGGAATTTTACCAATGGTTTTCATACCCTTCACACGAAGTTGGGTATCAAGGATTCTGAGAACCATTTGGTTCTCAAGTACTGCAACTGCCTACACATGTACATCCAAGACGAGATGGAGTTCTTGAACATCTCCTCGCTCGGAAGGGCATACCGATATGCCGTCAAGATCGAGCAAAAGTTTAAACAAAAGAAGCGAAACTTTGGATCTACAAATCCTGTTAGAAAATTATATATTATGGAGCAATGGAACACATAAAATATTGCAGAAATATAAACACAGAAAACGCATAAAACAAGAGAGACAAATATACGTGGTTCACCCAGTTTGGGCTACGTCCACCCCGAACAGCCAGTCCTTCCTTTCTATTATCCAACAAAATAAAGAGACACAACCTACAACAAATCCGTTGTAATATCCTCTGTTTTCTCTCTCAGTCTCACCTCTCTGCTTCTCACTCAAAGAGTACACATCTATTACACAGTCTCCAATACAATTCCCTCATACAAAGAGAGGGGTTGCCTTCGAGGGAAAAAAACCCTAAACTAAACATAAGTCCTACCGTCAGATCATCTGCCTAATGAATGGCCCAAATTGACTAGAAATTACTATACTTTTACAAGACAATTTTACATCTGTTTTTAGCTTCGAGGGTGCTACCCCCGAGCCCTCGCCGGGGGGGGATCTACCCCCCAGACCCCTGCGGGGGGGACAAGTCCTCCCCACACCCACCCACATGGAGGGGTGTACAAACTTCCTGGGGTATACATCCCGCTGAAACATAGACCTTTGAACAATCATGCTCCACACACAACAATCTCCCACTTGGAGAATGATTGTAGCAACTCCACCGCTGCTTCATTTGCTGGACAATGACTCTTCTTTGGACCTAGTTGTTTCTCATCTTCATCGTCATCCTTGAAGACCAATTGAAACTGAGCATATTCTCAGTTTCTCCCTGTTTACAACTTTTGTTAGCATATCTGCAGGATTCTGGCTAGTGTGTATCTTTTCCAGCTTCAACTGTCCATCTTCCAACACTGATCGTATGAAATGGTACTTGAGCTGTATGTGTTTAGTCCTGGAATGAAATGCTGAGTTCTTTGCAAGATGAATGGCACTTTGACTATCATTGTATAACGTGCCCATATCATGCTCCTTACCCAATTCACCCATAAACCTTTGTAACCAAATCATTTCTTTACTAGCCTCTGTAGCAGCAACATACTCTGCTTCTATTGTTGAAAGTGCAACAACACTTTGGATTTTTGAAACCCAATTGATAGCTGTTCCACCAACAGTAAATACATATCCTGTAGTGCTCCTCCTGTTATCTCTATTACCTGCCATATCTACATCAACATATCCCTGTAGGGAAATGTTTGAACCACCGAAGCATAATGCTTGATTTTTGGTACCTTTCAAATATCTGAGAATCCATTTCACTACCGTCCAATATTCCTTTCCTGGATTGTTCATGTACCTACTTACAACTCCCATTGCATGTGCAATATCAGGCCTTGTGCAGACCATTGCATACATTAAGCTTCCAACTGCTGATGCATATGGAACTTTAGACATATAATCCATGTCTTCTTGGGTCTTTTGGCACATTTCCTTACTAAGTTCGAAATGGCTAGCAAAAGGTGTACTAACTGGTTTTGCATTGTGCATGTTAAATCTTTTCAACACCTTTTGTATGTACTCATTCTGAGACAATGTTAATTTATGATTTTTCCTGTCTCTAGTTATTCTCATACCAAGGATTTGTTTTGCAGCTCCCAAATCCTTCCTTGCAAATGAATTTGCAAATTTCCTTTTGAGCACATTTATTTCCTACATGTTAGACACTGCAACAAGCATGTCGTCCACATACAATAACAATATAATATAGCTGCCATCATTTTGCCTTTTCAGATAAACACAATGATCAGAGTGACATCTAGTATAACCTTGTTCAAACATAAACTTGTCAAATTTTAGATACCACTGCCTTGGAGCCTATTTTAAGCCATACAAGCTCTTCTTCAACCTGCACACTAGTTTCTCCTTCCCTTTCACTTCATATCCTTCTAGCTACTGCACATATATCTATTCCTCCAAATCCCATGGAGAAAGGCTATCTTTACATCTAACTACTCAAGATACAAATCTCCAACTACTACTAGACTTAAAATAGTTATGATTGAAGTAATTTTAACAATAGGAAAAAATATTTCATCAAAATCAATACCTTTCTTCTGTGCAAACCCCTTCACCACAAATCTAGCTTTGTACCTCTGGTTTCCTCCATCTTCTTCCTTCAGCCTGTAAACCCATTTATTCTTCAATGTAGTTTTTCCTGCAGGCAACTTGACTAAGTCCCAAGTCTGGTTATGCATTAAAGAGTCCATCTATTCTTCCATGGCTACCTCCCACTTCTTCCTGCTTTCAACCTGCATTGCTTCTTCATAACAGTCGGGTTCACCAGAATCAGCCAACAATAAATAATATAATGAAGGAGAGTATCATTCAGAGAGTCTACTTATCCTGGTAGATCTTCTAACACCACTTTAAAGTGTTTGGGGTGCCTATTGCTGTTGTGGTGGTTTCTATTGTTGTGGTTGTTGATTATTATTATTTTCAGGCACATTTACTATTTCAGTGATCTCATCAAGAACTACATATTCCTTGTTTTCTTTTTCCTATTTCTTTTCCTGCAACTGATTCTTATACAAGACCTTTTCATTGAATATTACATCTCTGCTCCTAATGATTTTGTGATTTTCGTAATCATATAAGCGATAACCAAAATCATTAACACCATATCAAATAAAGGTACATTTCTTTGAATTTGCCTCAAGCTTTGCTCTATTTTCTTTATCAATATGGACAAAGGCCTCAAAAACAAAAGGCTTTAAAAAAGAGTAGTTTACATTTTTACTTTCCATGCTTCCTATGGAACACCACCATCCAAGGAACATGAAGGCCCTCTATTTATTAAATAAACAAAAATATCTACAGCATCTGCCCAAAAATGTAAAGGCAATCCCGCAGGCAATCTCATGCACCTTGCACGCTCCATGATTATTCTGTTCATCCTTTCTAACACACCATTTTCTTGTGGTGTTCTTGGAACTGTCTTCTCTCTGCGAATTCCATGCTCTGAACAATACCTATCAAACTCTTTGCTGCAATATTCACCTCCATCGTCTAATCTAAGACACTTCAATTTCTTTCCTGTCTCAATCTCAACCAAAGCTTTCCATTTCTTGAAAGTATCAAACACATCAAATTTATTCTTAATACAATAAATCCAAGTTATTCTAGTTGCATCATCAATAAAAGTAACATAATAACGAGAGCCAACAAGAGATGATACCTGAGCAGGTCACCATACATCTGTATGCACAAGCTCTAACTTTTCACTCTTCTTTTCTTTCCCAACTCTAAGAAATCTGACTCTCTTCTGTTTTCCATAAATGCAATTCTCACAGAAGTCCAAATTAACATTCTTCAAACCCGGCAACGAATTCGTTTAGTGAAGAATATTCATCCCCTTTTCACTCATGTGTTCGAGCCTATGATGCCATAATGCTGCATCTGCTCCTTTGGATAAAGCATTAACAGAGTTAGAAATGCCATTGCATATATACAATGTACCAACCTTTTCGCCTTTTGCTATTACCAGGGCTCCTTTGGTGACCTTCCAAGCTTTATCTGTGAAAGTTGTCACACAACCTTCACCGCCTAACTGCCTGTTGAAATCAGATTTTTCTTTAGATCTGGAACATGCCTTACCTCCTTTAGTAGCCATTGGTTTCCATTCTGTGTTTTTACAAGAACCTTACCCATTCCAACAATTTTACAGGGTTTATCATCACCCAAATGAACTTGTCCAAAATCTCTTTGAACATAGTTATGAAAGTATTTCTTATCATGTGTGGCATGAGGCCCCTGAATCTACCACCCAAGAATCAGTGATATTTTCAAAAGAATGAATCAAAGCATCTTGTAACACCTCACCTGTCACATTTGCTTTATGATTGTTTTCTTGTTATGCATCTCCTTCTTTTCCCTTCCAAGATCTACAGTCTTTCTTTAGGTGTCTTTTCTTTCCACATTTCCAGCACACTATCCCCGATCTAGATTTGGATCTGCCTTTCCTTGATTTACTGCGATATCCTGAGCTCTTTCCTCTTTCCATTTTTCTTCCCCTAGACTCTGCACTCAAAGCATTACCTGATGTCTCACCAGAGCTTTTCCGTCGCATTTCCTCGCTAAGGATAGCACCGACAACATCATCAAACTTTACAGTATTAGATCCAGAAACAGAGTTACTAATGACCATTACTAAACCATTCCAACTTTTTGGTAATGAGCACAAGAATAACAGAGTTCTAACTTCATCATCAAAGTTTACCCCTACAGAACATAACTGACTTGTAACAGTATTAAAATCATTTAAATGGTCTGCAACAGATCCACCTTTCGACATATTCATATTAAATAACTGTTTCATAAGAAATACCTTATAACACATATTTTAGTAAAATTGGAAAAAAATTATTACAAGCACTTCACCATAATTGATTTTTTTGGTTATTTTGAAATTCTAGATCCACTATTTAATTCCAAATCTAATGAAATATGTGTTTTATCTGAGGTTGATGGTTTTTCATATAGTTCTCCAACGTCTTAATCAAACCCTCTCTAGTTGTTTCCTTCAAAATGTTGAAGGCGACCGACACTGTAAGGCACAACCGTACTGTTCCGAGTGCCTTTATATCGAGAAGGTTCCATTCTTCATCTGTCATACCCGTCGGCATCTTTGTTTTTCCGCCCAATGGTAGGTATAGATCTTTCTGATACATGTAATATTCCATCTGCATCTTCCACAGTGAGAAGTTTTGGTCGTTAAATTTCTCAACCCTAAACTTACCATCTTCCACCATTGCTCCCACTCGAACGAGGAACCCTTCTTTCCTGCGAGTTTATCAACCAAATAGACCTTCGACTCTGATACCAGTTGTTAGAAAATTATATATTACGAAGCAATGGAACACATAAATATTGCAGAAATATAACACAGAAACACATAAAACAAGAGAGGACAACAGATATACGTGGTTCACCCAGTTTGGGCTACATCCACCCCGAACAGCCAGTCCTTCCTTCTATTATCCAACAAAATGAAGAGACACAACCTACAGTAGATCCGCTGTAATATCCTCTATTTTCTCTCACAGTCTCACCTCTCTGCTTCTCGCTTGGAGAATACACATCTATTACACAACCTCAATACAATGCCCTCATTATGAAGAGAGGGGTTGCCTTCTAGGGAAAAAAACACTAAACTAAACATAAGTTCTACTGTCAGATCATCCGCCTAATGAACGACCCAGATTGACTAGAAATTACTATACTTTTACAAGGAAATTTTACATCTATTTTTAGCTTCGGGGGTGCTGCCCTCGAATCCCCGCTAGGGGACCGCTAGCCCCCGGACCCCCCAGCCGGGGGGGATCAGCCCCCTCGGACCCTCGCGGGGGGGACAAGTCCCCCCCACACCCCTTCACGTGGAGGGGTGTACAAACTTCCTGGGGTACACATCCGGCTGAAACAAAGACCTCTAAACAGTCATGCTCCATACTCAACACTTAGCCCTTTCGTTGTAGTTGTGACACGGAAAGTAAGTTCATCCCCAATCCTGGTACATGCAGTGCATTTGTAACATGGAACCATTCTCCCGATTCTATCTGAAAGACTATGGTACCCTTCCCTACTGGAGTACACTTTGCCTTGTTCCCCATTGTGATATGAAAATTCATCTTATCTTCTCGATATTCTAAGAAAAACTCCTTGATTCCTATCATATGCCACGAGGCTCCACCATTGATATACCATACTTTTGATGATGCAGCACTAGTCATACACAACACTTCTTCTTCCAGCATGGAAGCTAACATAGAGAAACCAAAATCTCTTTCTTTTGTGCAATGTTCTCAAAATTTGTGTGAGTCCCCTGACGTGGATGCCTCTGCATCATGGTCTCGACCCATAACTGATATTCCCTTCCTATCTCTAATTACTCCCTCTGATACCATGTGAAAATTCTATCACTACAGAAACTGATTTATTTTTCCTACTTATTCCACAATAAGTTATTTATGAAATTACTTAAATAAGCATTAAAATAAATATTGTTGCATATATCACACCGTAATACAGAAACAAACATATGCACAAGAATCAACACATTGACAGAGTTATTTTGGATAACAATCCCTGGAAAAACCCAATGGGGGAAAACCAGTGCAGCAAGGGAGGTTTTTATTATTCAGCAATTCTTCAATACAATAGGGTGCCAAACTCGCTTACTCACAAAGAGAAAAAAAAAATTCTCCAACACTTCTCACAATCCCATCTTTAGCCCGGCTGACCTTTGTGTGGCTCTCAGACCCTTTGCATCAGCCCCTAATTGACTACATTAGCCCTGGGCCTCTCTGTGTCACCCATGCAAGCCCAGTTAATGACTGTGCAGTCTCCCGCTGCCTCTGCGTCTACCTGAAATGACCTATGTCTACCTCTCCTACCTGAGTGCTAATATCTAGTGGTTGATCCCGTCTCTTTGTTCCATACTTGCTGCCTCCTGACTACTCACCAGACCACTGGTTCAATTTCTCAGCTAACCCCGCTCCAGAAATTGCACTGACTAGTCTCCCTCAGTGTGTTCTCCAAGTGACCCTCAAGCCTCCTCTTATACTTTTCTCATTGACAAATCAACTGCGGAGATTAAGTCCCTAATCAATGGATAAGATTAGATCTAGCTTGATCCATGACTTTTGGACCATTCTAACACAATTTTATATTAATTCACATTAATATTTTATTTTCCCTAAGTTTAGACTTAGGGACTCCATTAAAAATATTAATTATTTTAATATTTCCCAAACTGTTTAGAATCTACCCAAACCCTTTCTAGGTATTGGAGATCTCATGTGCCTTAGCCTCTCCACCAATTTTAGTGGCTAGATCACATCCAATGCTACCTCAAATCAACAATGAAACTACGCAATCCCATGTGGGAGCAGGTACCATCTCAATGGACTATTCACCTCCCTCTCATTCAACAATTCCACCATCGCCCAATGACGCTGAGGATCATGTTCGCACATGTCTTCATCCTTCACACCCTCCCAACATCACTCCACTCAATTTTTGCACAGAGTTGGTTGCTAGTCTTTCGAGTTCCCATATTCATTCTTTTCTTTGACCTTCGTCTTCGCACCCAAGTGTTCTCCGGATGATGCTATCTTGTGTTCTTTCATTTCGGACTCTTCACTTGTTGTGAATGAGGGACATCCCACAAACACAGTTAGTGTTACACAACCAACATGCGCTGTCATTCACGAAGAATATGAGTGGGAGCTTGAAAATCAACACTCGGTGAAGGATGACTCCCTTCCGTTTGAGTCCCTCTGTTCCTTCCTAGCTTCTTTGGTGAACCTACCATCCATAATTTTGTATGTGTGTCTTCATCTACGGATGCACCCATTATTGATCACTCACAGGACTCACCGGATGCTAGTCCATCATTCGACAACGAAGATGATAAGTTATTCAATGAAGATCCACTTGATCCTTCATCTGTGTTTTTCAGAAACACAGAGGATGAGTTCATTCACTTTTCATCTACCCCTATGTTTGATTCATCTAATCATGAGGATGTTGAAGAAGTCATTGATTTTTCTGATAGTGGGAGTCGTGATCTATTTGCTTCAATTATTGATCACGATCATGAATCTATCGCAGTTGATCTTTTGAAGCCACCAGTTTATGATGATCTACCTGATGATGAAGTTGAGACACCCAACACTGTCGAGGAATTTCAGCCCGAGCTGATGGTTATGTCAAGTCTTCGCTGTCTTGGGGTTAGCCTCACTTCTGATCATGAAATTGTTCAATCACCCAAGGCTCCTCATCACTCATCTGTATGTATTGAAGATCCATCTCACACACAAATCACACTTCCTCCACTCAAACTGCACAATCCCATTGCTCATGCATTGGAGGAGTCTTACATTGCAAGAACTCGTGCATGACACAAGTTATTTCTGTTTCTTTCATTTTCTTACATGTCTCAATCAAGAGTGTGCTTTTGCTTCAGAGTTTCACGTAGTGTCACACAACACCATGATAAGTCCATGAATTGTCCTTCATGCACATGCACTCACTTATGTCCCGTGGCCACTTTGAAACACGAAGTGTCGCTGTCTTCACTTTCATATCCTTCTTGTATGCTGGTCCACACCATTGGGTTACTCGCGGACCAATCCTTCACTCACATGAGTCTACCAATGCACCGATGGATGCATTGGAAGTATCACTTCATGTGATCGGGCTTATGCACCGTTAATGCAGGGGTAGGAGTGGTGTTTGCTTTCAATTGTTTTCTTGCTTGCTTGTTTACTTTCATGCTTCGCTTGCTTGTTTGTGTGATTTCTTGTTTTCTTACTTGTTTTTCTTTCACTTTTACTTTTTCTCTTGCTTTGCTTTGTTGTTTGTTTTGTTTGTTCGTAGGTTAGTTCGCATGAAACCATGTGTGACTCATGAAATGAGCTGGGTAAATTACAAGAGGGTTTGTACAGCTATCGCTACTTGGTTATATGTCATCTTGCCTCTGTGTGATGAGATTGTTACTTTTAGTCCATGACACGTCAAAATAAAATACGTATTGTTCTAAGTGAACCTTGATGTAAACACAATGCCTTCGTGCTAACTAGTGTTACCTTCTCTAGTAGATTTGTTTTGGGTTAACCCTTGTCAGCTCAGTCAAGTAGATTAGGGTGAGGGAGAAAACCTTAATAAGCATGTCAGAGATACAGTAAACTACTTTTCTATTGGAACAACCTCCTTTGCTCTCAATAAGTTGAGATCCCTCTTTCGCCTCTAAAATGAATGTGCTATGCATAGTGAAAATGAAAAAACATAATAAAAAATGAGAAGTAAAAAAAATTCAAAATGAAAACTGAATAAGGCGAAAGAAGAGAAAGGCTTCCAACGCAGGGAGGTGATGCAAGTAACTCTGTCGAGGCACTGACCAGGCTTGCGGACAGCGGAGCCATGCTTGTGTTCCTATGTGACTCCACAGGGGTACTGTCCAGGCCAACCGGAAGTTGAGCAGCACCAGAGATGAAACTTAGACTCTGACGACTATACTGAATGTGTACCTATATACTCGTTAACCCCATTCGAAACAATTGTGTTGCCTTGGCTTGGAATGTGTGTCAATCGACCAAGAGTCTGGCAGATGCTACATCTTACATCAAGCTAGTGTGAAACCAAGATGAGATAAGAACTGAACAATACTTCTGGAGGTGTTAAACTTGCTTTTCAGAAAGAAGGTCTATGCAGAGAGATAGAGTTATACCAGTGCGTCGCCAAGTGTTGTAGCGGCTACAACCACCCTCCAAAATTTTTCCTTAGCCTTTTTTGGAGCGTCCTCAACAACCTTCACATCAGCTTGCCTTGCTTCATCACGTCCTTAAGCTTCAGCGTCTTTCTTGCTCAAAGGCATCCTCTTGATCACAGTTTGATCTTTTCCCTTCACAAGCTGCTCACCCGGACTTGGTCTAGCTGCAAGATGAGCAGCTTCCCAGTGAAATTTGTGCATTTCTAGAAGGCAACCAACCTTTCCCTCCAGGAACTACGCAATTCCCTCTGACAGCCTGTTGGCCTCCTAGATTGCGCAATCCTTTCAGCCAACCCTCCTAGCAGGAATTGTGCAAGTTTTCCCATCAACGAGCAGTTCAGCCCAAGATTTGTGCAAATCTAGGCTGCAACCAACTGCTAGGCACAAAAATTGTCCAATCCCCTTGGGCATTCAGCCCAGTTGATAGTCAGGAATGATCATTTCTCCAACAGTCAAGCAGTCGCTTGCTTGTGCAGCTGAGTTGACCGGTTCCCTCCGAGAGTGAGCAAAACAAACTTGCATGCATAGGTTGCTTCTCCCAAGGCAGCATGAAAAGACATCCCTTGTTTCAGGGACCTATGTTTAGTAGTTGGAGGTTACATGCAAGGAGGAATTCAGAAACCTCCCTCCAAGGGTCGCTTCCTCTAGATTTTTGGCATGCGCGTCACAACCTCGATGTTATCAAAACTCATCAACCGAACACTGCAGAGCTCATTCCTCACATCAACCTTGTAGCTCTAACATCCCACATCACATCTAGGAGCAGTCGGCACATTCAGCTCAGTTGTTTTGGGGTAAGTTTGCTTCCCATGCCTTGTGACGCACTTCTGTTGCTTTTTGGTTTTTCGCTTGTATGAGTATTGTTTGCTTGATTTATTTGAACACCTGATGTCATTTACATATATTCTAGCTTTTCCTAGCTCTAATTCAATTTTTGTTGCTATCTCACTGTTGTCGCATGCATGAAACTGTTTTGCACAGACGTTCGCCAAACCAGCGAACGACCTCACCCACATGCATGTTGATTTGTTTGCTCAATCCTCCATTCATGTTTTTCATGCACTACTTATCAATTCTGCTATCACTTAGTGTCGCATGCATGAAACTATTTTGCATGAACGTTTTCCAAATCGGCAAACAGCCTCACCCACATGCATGTTGATCTGTTTGCTCAATCCTCCATTCATGTTTTTCATGCACTTCTTATCACTTCTGCTATCACTTAGTGTCACCATGCATTCCATTCACCTTACTTGCTTTCAGTTTCTTGTCGGCGAGTCGAGCCAACCTTAGCTCGGTCTCTGCCTTCACCAAGGTTACATTGCGCAATCTGGAGAAGGAAGGCTCACCTTCCTCTCCAGATTTGTGCATTTTGGCCCATCACTAGTGTCCTGGACTGAATTGCACATTTCTGGAGGTCAGTGGCTTCTTGGACCAAAAGTTTGCGCAAATCGGTCCCTCGGCCAACGGTCTTTCCCAGCTGGAATTGTTCATTGCGCAATCCCAATAGCCAACTGCCTGACTGGACTATGCATTGCACAGTTCTAGTAGTCAATGAGTCTCTTAGCAGTCTGGACTATGCCTTGTACAGTCTTCGCAGTCGGTCTCTTGACCTCTCAGCCGAAATTGCGCAACCTTCATGATCATTCACCCAGGTATATTGCAAGTCAATTCTCATGTTCATTTTGGTTTTTGACTGACGGATTTCTTGCTATGAGTGTTTCCATGTCTCCAGGTATCACAAGTGTTCATCTGCCTCTCCACAGTACAGGCACAATGGTTTCCTAGAGAGTAGAGACAAAGACACCATTCAGAGCACGCTTGGGGATGCAGTCAATCAAGTGTCCATGGTCTTACCTACTCATGAAGACATCAAGTTGTTCGTGGACAAGGAAATCAAGCAGCAGCATCACAATGAGCAGTATCATGAACAACCACTAAAGGAAGCATACCAAACATAGCAAATACAAGAGGAAGGTTGTTGACAACATAGAGGTGGAGCAAAGTTGCAGGATCAGGCAGATCCACTATAATGAAAAAAACTTTGGAGACTCGGGCTATGAAGTGACAACATGACATGAAGATCGCACGAAGGAAGAAGATGGAACAAAGAAGAAGTTGTATATGTTGAAGCAACAACTCGGGAAGAACATGAAGCCACACAGATAATCCAATGAGTTGTAGCAATAACAGGAACAACAGTGGGTGGAACATGCACTCACGGATGAAACTGTGCCAATACGAGTTAAGGATCCATCCCAGTAGCTGACACATAACAAACATGGTGAGTAGTGTTGTTGATCACATGCAAAGGATATAACAGCATGCATGTCGTTGAGTGCATGCATGCAATCCAACACATTCAACACACTCACCAAGGTGAAGACAATAAGCAAGTCCAACTAGGGTTGAACATGAACTTCGGCAAGTTGATGCGCATGACCACCAACACACACTTGAAGATCAGTACAAACACTATGCATCAATTTGTTTCTGGTTCGACTATACCCAAGAAGACCATGCGCATGTTAACACACGAGTTGGATGAAGGGGCCGAACCAATGCACTAGTTGCAATGGAGGCAAGAGTTCACTTCAGCAATATGTCACCATGACGTGCATGCACACCATCACGATGACCAAGCTTTGCATCAGCGCACCAGCCTCACCATCACAAGCATGTCAAAGAGTTGGTCTCACCATAGTGGACTGAGTGTCAGTGATGTCTTGCAAGGCTTGCTCAATCCATGTTTCCTCACATGAGTACATGTGCATTGTAATGTTGAGTCATGTCAAGTGTAAGTCAAGTGTCAATAGTTGGATGTAACAATCATAGAGTAGATGAAGAGTCATGAGGGTAGTTGAACTGTCACAAAGGGGAGTGTCAAGGGTCACCCCACCCTTTGCTATAAATAGTCCCTCATAACTCATTATAAGGGCTTTTAGTCAGCAAATCATCTACTAAGACTATCTTGAAGAAGGCTTGGCAGTGTTGTAATGCGCCTTGGCTTCTCCACTACATGGAGCTAGTACATCTCTTTGGAGGAGCAAGCGGATGTGGCTGTAACGTTCCACTAAGAGGGCTAGTAGGTTTACGTGGTGTATTGTATGATTGTGACTTACACTTCTTTATATAATAAAAGCCAACACATTTTCATGCATATGTTGTTATTGTAGTTGGACTGCTCTGATTTCCTTAATGATATATGTTGTTTAACTTATGTACTTGTGTATGAACTGATTCACATGCAATTATATGAATCTTGTTGTTAATTTGTTGCATATGTTGTTAACATTGTCACCGTCCGTGTCGACTGCTCTACCAAACACCAGACAAACCTTTCTCTAAACCTTGTTATATCAACCGTCACACTCATCTCGGACTGATCTGTGAGTGTTGTTCATGTTATCTTACCTTGTATGGTTGGGACTTTCGCATCTGTGTCGACTGCTCTGCCGGAAGTCGTACGTGTCCTTTATGTTGTGTGTTCCTAGCCAAGTTGGGACTGATCCCTTTCAACCGAGAATCCACCTTCACCTTCCTCTCCCTTTGAAGTGTTGGAACCTCTCATACTCATTCCTTGACTCACTACATCAGTCACACCCTTGCTACTGACAGAGTTATATTACTTTCCTCTGTGTGACATCGCGGTCAAGGCATTACCTTACGACCCATTGTTGGGACTCCTAAACCAAATGGTATGAGGTCTAATTGGGACTTCTTACCAGGGAGATCCCCTTGACACGTTGGCCAGTCCAACACCGTCAACAGAACCCTTTTATAATTATTTTCCCAAACCATTTGCTTGTTTAATTGGAAATCTTTTATAGACCAATATAATTCCTCATGGGACACCATGGTTTTCTCTTAGGGACTTAGGTTTCCCTTTGGAAAATTCATCCTAGTGTTGCCTAATTTTTAACACTCCCTCTCAGCCAAGGATAATTTCCATTTGCATCGTAAGTTTCATCTCAGATGACATGTCTCAATATAAGAAGGCAAGAAATTGCATCATCTTTCATTTCATCTCACAGAAGAAGAAGAATGCACACTCAAAGGTAAGGGAGATCAATCTTCAAACGCTACTAGTCTCAAGGACATATCCCATGGTTATATCAATAACACATTCATCTCATCATATCTCGATTGAACTTCATTAATTTGATCATCAGTAGAACCATCACGATTTAATAGAAGTAGAAGAAGAAGAAGAGTCATAGGGAACTATATCTCAACCCACATCATCATCATAAGGGAGCATCTTTCTTCCACCCTATATCCAATAATCAATTCAGTCATCCGAAGAAGAATCATTATCGTCATCAGGTCATATGTCGTCTCAACTCATCTTTATTCAGTGAGACATGTTGAATCTAAAGAGGAAGAATCTGACATCGTGGGGGACCTCAAGTTGCAACACTCTATCCAATGACAATAAGCGAAATTTATCTATCAGCAATGATCACAATCATCTTGTTATTTAATCAATAGGTGAGACCAAACTTACCATATAGGGTATAGGTCACATCCATCCTATCGTCAAGTCACAATTTGGTGAGATCCATTTACCAGCAAATATCACATCCATCATGTTGTCTAGTCAACAGGCGAGACCAAACTTGCCATATAGGGTAGAGATCACAACCATCCCAATGTTTTTTGATCTTCCCAAGTTGACCCCGAAGAGTCAAGCGGTAGAACACATGCATCCTCCATACTTGAGGGAGATCCACTTACTATGCAAGGATCATACCATCTCAAGCCATACTTGAGGGAGATCCACTCACCATGCAAGGAGCACACCATCTCAAGTCATCTCAACCCATTGGCCAAATGCGGAAGTAACCCCAACAAGCCCCACTTGTGGGTAGGATGCATACTGGGGTATACTCTGTCAATTATAAAAGGGGGAGATACCCAACTTGTCATATATGACAAGAATCACGCACACCCTACGGCGATAATAGGTGGGATACTACTTAACTCAAAGGTTATGGATCAGAACCCTCCTATTGTCCAAAGATTCCTAAACCCTAGGAGATCTTAGGCTCAATTCCTCAACCTGAGAGCTCAGACAGGGGGGAAGAGCATAACTCAATGTTCTCAATCAGATAAGACCCTTACTTAGGAGGGTCACATCAATCCAAGTTGTTCTTTGAGGATTAGAAACATATCAAAGTGGTCATATCCAACACAGGCTCAACCACTCACTGAAGAGTTCAATCATATTACCTTATGCAATTGTTTGGAGTAGAAATTTGTTGTTTATACAAGACATCAAATCAAATATTATATTAGAGAAAATACATATCATAAAGAGAAGAATATCATATTCATCCTTGCTCCCTCTCATGCAAGGAGGCAACAACCACAAACCCAAGCATGTCTCATACAACAACATTCTCTCAATCCATGAAGATGTCTCTGACTCAACTATATATATATATATATATATATATATATATATATATCCAAGCTTTATCTATCTTGGGGTGCATACTTGCAACACAAGGACCCATCTGGTTGTTTGCTCATTACAAGATCTAACAACAATAATCGATTAATATAATTCAACCTACCATGATACTACATGAGAATTGCTTGTTGAAATTTCTTGGTTAAACCAATCTTGCCATCAATGAATTGTTTAACATATAAAAACAATGTAAACTTTGAAATGGGAACTATAATCTCAAAACGAGAACTCTGGCCAAAAAACCCTGTAAAAACATCAAAAACAATGCTAAAAACGAAAAGTGTTGGTGCTGGAATAACACCTTTTTTTTTTCTAAGGTAAATTTTCAACATGTTTTAAAAATGGCAGTGAAAACCAATTTTTTGTACAAAAATTGTCCAAAAAAACACCCTCAAAACGAAGTGTTGATGTTCGAATAACATTGTTTTTCAATGGTAAATTTTGTGCAAAAAACACCTTCAAAACTAAAAGTGTTGACGCTGGGATAACAAAAAAATTTCAAAGATAAAATTTCAACATTTTGAAATAATGGCGTAAAATATTTTATCATGACCTTGAAAAACATTAAAATTTCGAAAAAATAATGAAAACATAAAATAAAATTAAAATTAAAACA